>JBAMCP010002549.1:0-11782 GCA_037075105.1 Lissocephala sabroskyi | reverse complement strand
CAACGTTTCAAACCTAAAAACAAAGTCAAACCTATTCAGTTGGCCGGCACTGTATTATTTCATTTTCAGACCTGAAATAATTTTAAATCAATTTTTTCGGGAATCTTAACTTTCTCCGCTCTTAAAATAGTTTCCCATTTCGTGCAATCGCCTATTTTTATAATTTTAATCCTTTTAACAAACAAAAAATTCCTTAACTCATAAATATTGTGCAATATTTTAATTCATTATTTTTCTCCCTAATGAATCTTTAAAAATTCATCAAAAATCCATTTTCAAATGTGGAACAATTTGGAATCCATTTTTTCAAGAATCTTAACTTTCTTCCTGCGCTCTTTAAATAGATTTAAATAATTTTAATTAATTATTCAATTTTTGTCTTTAGTCTTTAAAGAACATTTAAATATTCTTCAAAAATCCATTTTCATATGTGGAATAATTTGGGATCCATTTTCTCAGAAATCCTAACTTTCTTTTTTCGCTCTTTAAATTGATTTCCATTTCTTTCAATCGATCTTTATTATAATTTTCAACTGTTTATAAATATTTTAAATATTTCATTTAATTATTGAATTTTTCTGTTTAGTCTTTAAAGAATCTTTCAATACTCCTGAAAAATCTGTTCTCAGACGTGAACTATTTTTAATATCAATTTTCCCAGGAATCTTAACTTTCTTTTTCTAAAATTGATTCCCGATCTCCTGCAATCGCTTTATTTTTTCAATTTCTCCTTCGGTTAATCGGATTAAACAATTTGAACCACTGACCCTTGGCATTCGCCGCCCGGCAATTAGGCAATTAACACCGCCATCCCGACAATGCAGCCACCGGGAAACTCCCAATGCGCATGCGCAGCCCCATCCCCCCTCCCCCTGCCCCTCGAACAGATGCAATGTGAGTTTTATTTTTAGCGCGCTAGTGGCGATGGCGGCGTCGTTGGCCAAACGAGTTTCCCACTTCTAACGAAGGCCAAGCCACCGCCGCCGCCGCCCATGGAGCCACCGCAATCTCGGTCTGCTCTCGAGCGACGTAATAACTGAAAGAATGGCTAGGAGAGGGGGAAGGGGGAAACGTAATGGATTTTATTTTACGACAAACCAGTTTGGTCACTCTTACTCGGCCCGGAGATTTGTTACTGTTGTTGTTGTTTTTGTTTATTGGAAGTTGCGTGATTTTTTTAACGTTGAGTGCGTTTTTTTGAGCCGACAGCTTTTTGGGAATGTTTGGCGTTCCAATTATCAATTTTTGGTGAACGGTCTGCGAGGTTTTCTTTGTGGGAGTCGGAAAACCGAAAATATAAAAAAGAGCCTTGAAAATTCAATTAGGGAGTCGAAAATATTATAAAGAAGTGCTTTAAAAATTTATTTAGGAATGGGAAATATTATTGCCTTGATAAATCTTTAAGGGAATGGGAAATATTATAAAGAATTGCCTTAAGAAATCTTCAAAGGAATCGGAAATAATATAAAGAAGTGTCTTAAACAAAAGCTATTAGGGAATCGGAAATTTTATAAAGAAGCGCCTTGAATCGGAAATAATACATAGAAAGGCTTTAAAATATTTTAAAATTAATTAAAGGCATTTTTTATATTTTTAGAGAAGGCCTTTTCACTTCCTCTAAAAATCTTAAAAATTTATAATTGCTGAAATTTATTTAGGCATATTTGATTTTATTTTAATTTTTGCAGTAGTTAGCAAAAATTTAGTATTTTATAATTTTGGACCCTTAACATTTTCCAATTGAAATTATTAACTAATTTTTTGTTTTCTTCTAATTAAATTCGGAGTTTTCTTAGTGCAAAAACTCAATTTTTATAATTGTTGATTTCTTGAAATTTTCAAATTCAAATTATAAATAAATATTTTTTTTTTATTTACCTCCAAATAAATAAGGAATTTTCTTAATGCCAAAATTTCGTTTCTATAATTGTTGATCTTTTTAAATATTCAAATATAAAATTTTAACAAATCCTTTTTTATTTAATTTACCTCTAAATAAATTAGTAATTTTCCCAATAGAAAAATTTAATTTTTGTAATTTGTGATCTTAAACTTTTAAATTTTTGCATAACGAAAATTTTATATTTTTAATGCTTAAAAAATTTGAAAGATCTTAATCTTGAATATGATGGTTTTAATATTATGGAAAAAGAAATTTTAATTTAATTTTTCCAAATTTTATTCATCTTTATAAAAGAATTTTATTCTTTTTATTCTTCAACTCTTTATTAATTTTATTGAATTCCCTAACTTTTCTCAAAAATTTTGTAAATTTCCTGTTGAATCATTTTGTTTATATTTCCGAGTTTCGCTAATCTCTAAGAATTTGTTCTAGGGGAATTGGAACCCCCGATAACCCCAGCAATGGCATGAAATTTACGTTCCCTTATTTTTTTCAGTTTCATGATGTCACACAAAATTAAATACCGCGACAAATTGAAAGGCCTGGCGATCAGTCTGCTGATCTTGACGCTGGCGGATCTCCCATCATCCGAGGCACAGACCCGCGATCCCCGCTTCTACTCCCGCCCCGGGGTCAACGACTACCACTGGCCCAATCCCGGGGACCCCGACTACAGGTGAGGAGCAGCCAGAAAACTAAACGATCCTTCTTTCTAATGAGAACTCCTTCCCCCAAAAGGACATACACATTCAACGACCGTCGCTATGGGCACTACCAGCCGAATGGATTTGGGGCCAATTATCCGGGGCGTAATCCGCCCGGGCAGTACCCCCAGGGGATGCCGAACGAGGACCGCTTTCGCTTCGATCCGGTGAGTGGGCCGCCTAATCAATTAGCCGCCAAATTCAGCTTGACATCGCAATTGACCCCAAATCGCCAGCCCCACAGACAATGATCCGCCATTGAGTGCCTACACAGCGAATCGAAGCGGCGATCTTAATTGAGTTTACCCGCGCCCAGCGACCTAATCAATTACAGATGTTGGCGGCTCATTCTATTTTGTGTTTTATTTCCAGAACGATCCGAATGCCCGGACCCCCTTCCCCGGGGTGCTGGCCGGCTGGCGGGAGGATCTCCAGGGCAAGCAGCGGCGCGACTCCCTGACCCTCGAGCGGGATGTCTTCGTCACCACGAACTTTGGCCAGGTCCAGGGCTTCAAGGTTTACATGTACGACAATCCGGACCCGAAGTCCTTCTACCGCCCGCACCACTCGATAGTGGACCGGGTGATGGGCGAGTGCTCGGTGTTTCTAGGGATTCCCTATGCCCTGCCGCCCACTTTTGAAGGGCGCTTCAAGCCGCCGCGCCTGCACCGCGGCTGGCAGCTGCTGCAGGCCGTGGACTTCGGGCCGGCCTGCCCGCAGCCCGTGCGCTTTACCGGGGCCACCAAGGGCGTCATGGACATGGACGAGGACTGCCTCTACCTCAATGTCTACTCGCCCAAGGTAGGCTGATTTTAAGCCACTCAAATGAAGAAGATTTTAAGTTATTTTTATTTGCAGACAGGCGCCGGGGTGGCCCAGAAGTATCCGGTGATGGTTTATTTGCACGGCGGGGAGTTTATTCGCGGGGCCTCGAACCTGTTCCAGGGCCACATCCTGGCCAGCTTCTATAATGTGGTGGTGGTCACCCTGAACTACCGCCTGGGTGCTTTGGGTTTTTTGTCCACCGGCGACGAGAACTCGCCCGGCAACTATGGCATCCTGGACCAGGCCATGGCCCTCAAGTGGGTCCACGACAACATTGAGTTCTTCAACGGCGACCGCGACTCCATCACTTTGTTTGGCCCGGGAGCTGGCGGGGCCTCGGCTGGGCTGCTCATGGTGGCCCCCCAAACGCGAAATATAGTAAAACGCGTGATTGCCCAGTCCGGCTCGGCCCTGGCGGACTGGGCGCTCATCCAGGACAAATACCGCGCCCAGAACACCAGTCGTGTGCTCGGGCAACTGCTGGGCTGCTCGATTGAGTCCTCCTGGAAGCTGGTCAACTGCCTGCGCACTGGCCGCAGCTTTTACGAGCTGGGCAATGCCGAGTTCCCCCCTCAGGTGGGCACCTTCCCTTGGGGCCCTGTTTTGGACCACAACTTCACCCTGCCCGGCGATGACTGGTACGAGGGCTGGCGCTCCAAGGACTGGCGCTTCCTCACCCAGACCCCGGAGACTTTGATACGCGCGGGCAAGTTCAACCGCAATATCCAATACATGACAGGGGTGACCACCCAAGAGGCGGCCTTTTTTGTGTCCCAGAACGAATCCCTGTCGCCGTACTTCGAGCTGGACGGCCGCTTCTTCGACCAGAAGGTCCGCGAGCATGTCTTCCGCTACAACTACACGCTGAACCCCAACGGCGTCTACGAGGCCATCAAATACATGTACACCTTCTGGCCGGATCCCCACAACAACACGATCATCCGCGAGCAGTACATCAACCTGCTGAGTGATCTGTATTACCGCGCGCCGGTGGACCAAATGGTGAAGCTGCTGCTCGAGCAGAAGGTGCCCGTTTATATGTACGTTCTGAACACCACAGTGGAGGCCTTGAACTTGCCGCAGTGGCGGAAATATCCTCATGATATTGAGCACTATTTCCTGACCGGGGCGCCCTTCATGGACACCGAGTTCTTCCCCAAGAAGGAGCACCTGCAGCGCAACATGTGGACGGACAATGACCGCAACATGAGCCACTTTTTCATGCAGACCTACTCGAATTTCGCGCGCTACGGGTGAGTTGATAAATAAATAAATTATTATAGATTTATTATAAATCCTTTTCCCTGCAGGAATCCAACGCCCCAGCAAGTCCTGGGCATGCATTTCCAGCGTGCCTATCAAGGAGAAATCCGCTATTTGAACGTCAATACAACTTTCAATTCGTCGATTCTGCTGAATTACCGACAGACGGAGTGCGCGTTTTGGACTCAGTACCTGCCGACGGTGGTGGGCGTTTTGGTGCCCACTTACCCGCCCACCACGGAGTTCTGGTGGGAGCCCAAGGAGCCCCTGCAAATAGCCTTCTGGAGCATGTCCGTGGCCTGCTTCTTCCTCATAGTCCTGGTGGTCATCTGCTGCATAATGTGGCGCAATGCCAAGCGGTAAGCTGCCCAGCAATTCCCGGCCAACTTAATAAGCTTTCCCTTGCCAGCCAATCGGACCGTTTCTACGACGAGGATGTGTTCATTCCCGGCGATGGCACGGAGCTGGAAACCGACCCACGGGGCGTGGACAATGCCCACATGGTGACCAACCATCATGCCCTGCGCTCGAGGGACAACATCTATGAATACCGCGACTCGCCCTCTACGAAAACCCTGGCCAGCAAGGCCCAGACGGACACCACCTCCCTGCGCTCGCCCAGCTCCCTGGCCATGACCCAGAAGTCCGGCAGCCAGGCCTCCCTGAAGTCCGGCCTTTCCCTCAAGGAAAGCAACGGCGGCAGCCTGCTCAAGTCCAACGGCTCGGCCCCCCAGCCAGCTGCAGCCAAGCCGGTGGCTGTGGAGGAGAAGCGCCTGCTCCAGCCAATTTCCAGCACTCCCATGCCCCAGTTAACCGCCGAGCCCAAGCGGGCGGTCAGCGCCAGCAGCCGCAGCACCACGCCCACTCCCGTGCCCTCGGCCAGGACCACCACCACCACAGCCACGCTAAGCACAGCGCCGCAGGTGCAACCACAGCCGCGGCGAGCCACCCAACTGGTGGAGGGCGTGCCGCAGACTTCCGTCTAAGTAACCGCTCTCTAAGCACGAATCCCCCCCCCCCACCCCCGCGTGCTTAGAGAGGAGCCCCCAACGAACAACGAACCGGGAAACCCAAGAAGCCGCCAGCCAGGTGAGTTTGCTTTTATTTTCCCTGCTCTTTGAAGTTTGTCTTATTTTTTTTAACAGCGGCTTCGTATGTCGGATGATTTAGTTTAGTTTTAGTTTTAATTTTGAGGATCTTTGAGATCTCAGTTAATTTGTATCCTTAAGTTCGGCAACCCAACGAATACGAATCCATATCAATGACATTCCAACAAGCCGCGCGGATCGTCCCCGCGTTGGTTTTCTGTAAATAGCAATTAATTCTTAGATTCTTAACTTCTTATAGAGATCTCTTGAAGATCATTAGTTCTTAAATATTTCGGAGCCGCTTTGGTTCTTTAAAAAGTTCAAATAAATGTTTTTTTTTAAGGTAATTTTATCAGCGCCTTTGTGCCTTTGATTATACTTAAGGAATCTAGTTTTATCTTATATGTTTTATGTGTCGGGCATATAGCAAAACCGACCATGCCAATCAGTGTGAACCGTCCAATAATTTTTTGTGTTTTCGCCGTGCAAGTCGATTTATTTTTTCCATTTTTTTGTATATAGAAAAATCGGCCTTTTTGGCAGCTTCATGGGGAACATAATTAATTTTAGTTTTTTACACATTAATTATCATTTATTTATGTTTATTTATTAATTAATTAACGTGCAAAGTCCTTGTGTGTGATTTTTGTCCATCTAGAAATAAATTCCATTTTGTCCATTTGTAAATTTTTCCGTCCTTCGTCCTTGTGTCGTTTCATTGCCACTTAAGGAATCTATTTATAAACATTCGAAATTTCTATTTAAGGTTTTTTTAACAGAGAGAAAGTCTAAAAAATAAGGTGGATTTAAATCCCGGATCTTTCATGGGTCATTCAAGCTCTCTTCAAACTTAGGATCCACATCGATTAAAGACACATAAAATACTCTCAAAGAATCCTAATCCTCCGATTTCATCAAGCCAAGGAATTAAAACCCGATCTGTATCTTCTATCATCTGTAACTATCGGACTTCTTGTAAGTTATCTTCAATCTCAAGATCAACATCGATAAAAGACAAGTTAAGATTCTACAAAGAATCCTAATCCTCCGATTTCATCAACCCAACGATATAAATCCCGATCCGTATCCAGTATCATCTTTAATTATCGGCTCTCTTCAATCTCAAGATCAACATCGATTAAAGACACTTTTAACATTCCCAAAGAATCCTAATTCTCCGACTTCATCAAGCGAACGAAATAAATCCCAATTCGTATTCAAACTCAAGATCAACATCGATCAAAAGACAAACTACAGTTCCCAAAATAACAACCAAAGAATCCTCATCTCAATTGATTCTTGAATACCCAAAAAACAAAACACACTAAAGGATTAAGGAACAAAATAATACAAAAATTAGATCATTAAACTAATCAAGTGAAACAAAATTCGCCACTATATTCCCTGGAATAAAAAAAGAAGCTATCTTCAAACTTAAGATCAAGACAAACCAAAGTTCCCAAAACAACGAAAGGTCTTAATTCACCGATCTTGGACTATCAAAAAATACAATAATTAATTAAGGAATCTAGATATATTAGATCATTAAACCATTTATGATTATACCAGGATTATCTTTAAAGATCCACATCGATAAAAGTCAAATTAAAGTTCGCAAAGAATCCTCATGTTCCGATCTTATCCACGGAAATCTTGAACAAACCAAAAGATTAAGAAATCTAAATATATTGGATCATTAAACTAATCAAATAATCAAGAAAGATCAAGATCCGTTGCCAATGTCGTCTTTAATCATCAGTCTCTTCCAACTTAAGATCCACACCGATTAAAGACAAATTTCCCAAAAGAACAACCAAGGAATCCTCATCAATACAAAACACTTTGATTAAGGAATCTAAATATATTTTGGATCATTAAACTAATCAAATAATCAAGAAAGATCTGGATCCGTTGCCGTCCAAGGAATCCTCATCCTCGTTACAAAACACTTTGATTAAGGAATCTAAATATATTTTGGATCATAAAAGTTCCCCTCCTCGTCAGGACTCCCATATCTCCAGTTGCCCCACTCAAATTAGAGATACAGGGAAGCGGCAAAGACAATGTCGCGTTTGAGGAGCCGAATGCCCTCGGAGAACTTGATCTCCAGGTCGGTGTTGCCGATGGTCTTCGAGGCCTGGCACATCTGCCGGAGCAGCTCCTCCAGCCGCCGCATACAGCGGATAATGGAGCCCTCGAAAATGTCCGTCATCTTGCAGACGCTGAGGAAGGAGGCGCCATTGCACCAGGCCAGCACCACGCCCATGAGGAAGGGCTTGAATTTGTCCACATAGGAGTCGGCGTCCAGGTCCAGTTTGCACTCGGTGGAGACCTTGGCAATGCGCCGGGCCAGGTCCTGCATGGAGCGCAGGCAGCCGGACAACTCATCCAACTTGGGGGCCTCGTTGCTCTTCTCGTCGCACACGAAGCAGGAGAGCAAGGACACAGCCTGCGGCGGGGTCAGGTCATTGAAGACGCCATTGAAAATCATCTCGGTCATTAGGAGTTCGTCCGCCGAGCTGAGCTCGCAGGCCACGCGGCCCTTGAACTCGATGACATCGCCCGGCTTGCAGTAGCCCATGCGCCGGAGCACGCGCTTGCGGTGCTTCAGCTCCTCCATCTGCAGCAGGCTGCGGGCCTTCTTCAGCTCGGACTTGACCCCCTGCAGCTCCTTTTCCAAAGCCAGCTTGTCCTGGTAGCGCTCGTAGAGCCGCTCCAGCTCGGGGGACTTGTACAAAGGATGCTCGTAGAGCCGCGCCTCGAACTGGGAAATGGAGTCGACGATCTCCCGGAAGGCCGCCTCCTGGATGTGCATGTCGTCTATGGGGTTGAGCAGCGGCGGGCCCAGGGGGAAGCGCTTCTTGGTCTCCTGGATGGTCTTGAGCACGGCCCGGCGGCTGTCGGCCGTGCGCAGGTCGCTGGGGAAGTACACGCGGATCGAGGAGATCTTCCTGATCAGCCCGTGGGCCACGGGCACGGCCTCCATGCTGCCCCGCTGGTTGGCCGGACAGGGCGCCGTGTTTCCAGTTTTCGAGGCCTCCTCGCTCACATGCAGCAAAACATCCACGGTGACCACCGGCTCGGTCTTCAGCGGGTTCTTGGCGCTTTGGTTCTTCTGCTTGAAGTTCAGGACAATGCCCCAGTCGTACTCCTGGTCGTCCACGGCCACCTTGACCAGCCGGCCGGGCTGCAGGAAGGGCATCAGGTACTGCGGCTTGGTGATCCACTGGCGGAACCTCTGGCCCAGCTCGTCCAGCTGGCTGCGTATGTGGTGATACGAGGAGATCATGTGCTCGTCCGGGAAGCTATATTTCCCCAGCTGGGCGGACTTCTCCTTCACCTGCTTGTGCAAATCCGGCAAAGCGGTTTGGTTCTGGAACTGGTAGAAGGAGCGCTCCAGCATGTACTCGGGATTGATTTCCTCGACGCGCAGCAGATTCAACACCATGTTGTAGGTCAGGTGGAAGGCCGAGTTGATGGGATCGGCCTTGCCCTGGACTATGTCCCGGCCCACGGCGGGCGAGACTTTCTCGTCGATCATGAGGATCACAATGCCCTTGTCGTCCAGGCCACGGCGTCCGGCGCGGCCGGCCATCTGTATATACTCCCCAGAGCTGATCCAGCGGAAGTCCTTGCCGTCGAACTTGCGCGGAGCCGTGAACAGCACCGTCCTGGCGGGCATGTTGAGGCCCATGGCAAAGGTCTCCGTGGCGAAGAGAGCCTTGATCAGGCCCTCGCCGAAGAGGATCTCGATGGTCTCCTTGAGGATGGGCAGCAGGCCGCCGTGGTGGATGCCAATGCCGCGGCGCAGCAGGGGCAGGACATTCTCCACCTGGGGCAGCCGGCGGTCCTCCTCGCTCAGAACGTCCATGGCGTTTTTGAAGACTTCGTCCACCAGACGCTTCTCGTCGCTGGTGTTGAAGTCCAGCTTGGCCATTTGCATGGCGTAGAGCTCGCAGTCCTTTTTGCTGAAGGAGAAGATGATCACAGGGGCAAAGCTGCGCTCCATGATCATCTTGACAATCTTGAAGATGTTGGTCTGCCCGGCATTGGTGCCCTTGACGCCGCCCTTGCGGCCCTTCTGGTCGCCCTTGGCGGCCTCGCCTAGGGAAAAAGAAACTGAGTAAATGCCTCAGGCGATTGATTGTTTCCTCGACTCACCTGCGCTGGCCAGGACCGCCATGGCCGTGGTGAAGTTGTCCTCCTTGAAGTGTCCTTTTTCGTCCACAATCAAGTGGATGCCGTCCCCGCCGGCCGGGAAAATGTAATGCTGCAGCGGAGTCGGCCGGTAGTCCGTGTAGACCACATGGCAGGGCTGCTTGTGGAGGTGGCACACCCACTCGGCGAACTGGCGGGCATTGGGTATGGTGGCGGACAGGAAGACATAGCGCACATTGTCCGGCAGCAGGATGAGCGTCTCCTCCCAGACGACGCCGCGCTCTTTGTCGCGCATGTAGTGGATTTCGTCGAAGATCACCCAGCCCACCTCGCGCATCACCTCGCTGCCGCGGTAGAGCATGTTCCTTAGGATCTCCGTGGTCATAATCAAGCAAGAGGCCGAGGGATTAATGGTCACATCGCCGGTGACCAGGCCCACATCCTTGAACTCCTCGGTGAACTCGCGGAACTTCTGGTTGGACAAAGCCTTAATGGGCGTGGTGTAGATCACCCGCTGCTTGGCCGCCAAGGACTTGGCTATGGCGTACTCGGCCACCACGGTCTTGCCCGCGGAGGTGTGGGCCGAGACCAGGACGCTCTGGGAGTTGTCGATGCAGAGAATCGCCTGTTTCTGGAAGGCATCCAACACGAAGCTGTACTGCTTGGCCGGGACGCCATGGAAGGGCACCAGGGGTATGTATTCCTGTTCCGGGTGGACGGCCACTTCGTGGGTGCAGGACTCGGGGGCCATTAGCTGGTGGGTGATTATCCGCGTGGCCAAAGTCATGGCCTCGATGTCGGCGTCGCCTTGCTCTGCTTCCGTCTCTTTTTCTTCGTCGTCTTGATCGTCTCGCGTGCGTTTGGTGGTGGAGGGAGCGTCCTCATCCTCGGTTATGGGTCTTTTGTTGGCTATTTTCGTATCTGCAAGGATTTCAGAGGAATTTTCGGTGGAGTTTTCAATTTCGCTTTTAACTTCTTCATCTTGGCTGGGGGTTTCTGCTGGGGGTGGGGCCTGGCTGGCTGGTGGAGGCTTTTGTGCGGCGCTTGGTAGAATTGGCGCCTGAAATGCAGTTGTGGGGGCCTCGTCGAAACAGTCAAATAATTCATCAATATCCATTTTAAGGACAACTAAACACGCGCTCTAATTGGGAAATCAAATGGTGGAACCGAGTACGCTCTTCAGGGTTGCATTTCGATTATATCTGTGCACGCATGGCGTGCTTGGCTAGGGTTGTCGAGTTCCGCTCTAGCCAGAGTGGCCGACTTTTTGGTACTTAAATATTTATATATATTTTTTTTTATTTTCACAATTTATTTAATTATTTTACGTTTCTGAGGCAAAAAACAGGCTTGGCAGCTAGAATACGTTATAAAAATAGGTTTACTTGCCAAAAACTTAAGCATGCTTTTTCGATTGGTTTTTACAATCATTGAAGACGCTGTTGGTGGCTTAGAACACTCAGGTCATTTTTTTACCAAAAAATATCGAAATTTTAGATATATTCTGGAAAAGGTCTCGGATAGTATCAATCGAAAGATAATTTTATTAGAAACAATTTTTTCTTCTAAACTGTAACTCTAAAATTGAGAAAACATGATAAAGTTAGCAGATTTCAAAATTTAAAGCCACACAAACCTGAAGCACCCTGTTCCTGTTGTGGGTTTATTTTAAGTTAAGGCGAGTTTGCTAATTGAAACAACAGAAAACTACTAATTTATGAGTTTACTTTAATTATTATTGTATTTTTTATTTATTTTTCGTTGTTAGTTGGAAAAAAAGAAAAATTTCCCAAAAACAACCCTAACCATCTGCGGAAGGAGTGGGCAGCTCTGGGTAAACT
>JBAMCP010002548.1:0-11787 GCA_037075105.1 Lissocephala sabroskyi | reverse complement strand
GGTAAGTAATTACAGTCAGTTCTTGGGTAAGTTAAATGTCCACTTTCATACAAAGACTGACAAGTATCTAAAACTTGTTGTGCTGAAAAACCATACATCCTGTTAAGTAATACTTGTAAACCAGTTAGTGTAAAAGGAAGAGGTGCATATTCATCTGCTTCTTTATTTATATATTTACTCACAATTCCTTTTTTAGCATCTCTCACTTCTTGTGCTATTCTTAAAGCCTCATTTTTATCAATAATACGATTACTTTCATCTAACCAAATAGGTTTAGAAGATGAATTGTTATTGCTATCATCGATATCATCATCAGATTCTTCACCACTAACATCTTTTTTCTCTTGCTTATCAGCGGCCTCTAATGTTTGTCCTGGTGGGAGCCATCTTGTTTTAAAAGGCAATTCTTTTTGAGCAGGATCTGAAAAATGAGCATAGACCATAAAGTAATCTTTAGGTATAAAATTTTCAATTTCTTCATCTCTTTTCACAACAATATTGAGAACTGGAGTTTGAACACGCCCTACAGAAAGAACTCCAAAGAAATTTTGTTTTTTTGCTAAAGAAAGGAATTGTGGTTTTCGAGGATTAAAGTTGGCTTTCAATTAAGATTTATTAAGCCAGGAATCAAAGTTCTCTAGAACCCCGAGATCCTTTTGAATATTCAGAGTCCTCTTATGCACTCTCAAAAAGAAGGGTATTGGACCTGTTGCCTTGAGGGCTGTGGATCTTTAAGTTTGATTTATGCACTCGCCTAATTGTAAGTTGCCGTGTTTGCGGCTGTTGCCGGTTCCCGGTGACTTTTATCGCCCCGACACTTGACAACTCTATGAACTTCTTGGCAGAGACCCTAGCCGCCATCGTGTTGGTTTTGCAGCTAATCACTCAATTTGTCTCGGGCTTTGGGGCCATTGCAAACGATCCGCACATTAGGACGGCCTTTTCGGCTCTTCTTTTGGTGTCAAATTCAGCAAAGCCCGCCCAGGGCGACTCTCGTGGGAGCCATCGCCATCGTTTGGCTCCCTGCAACTTGATAGTAATTAACTGTAATTTCAGCTTACTAACTCCAAGGCAGAGGGGCTGAATCTACTATGTAATTAAGCTGCAATGAGACTGCAAGCGAGGAACGACGAACGGGCAAACTGAAAATCATTTAGACGGTTTTGTAACTTTTTTGCCGGCCCGTTCGTTTGGGGCAAAGGCAAATCACTTTTAATAACTTTGACACTCATTAAACTCAAATAACATTTGATTACGCAGTTTTGCATACGTTGCCAGCTAACGAGTTAAGCGGCTTACATGTCAGCGTCTTCAGGCCTCGACGGCCTCGGGCAGCAAAGGAACCAGGAAAACGCATAAAACGCTGTCTCGCCGGCTGACAACCATGAAGATTATGACCGGTTAGAAACGAAAATGGCCAGCCAGTTTGACTGAGCAGTTTAGAAACCGAAGCCGGGAATCTGCCCCTCCTGCTGTCAGGTGAGCCTTTCAAGCCGCCAAACGAAATGACAGGACCTGATGAAAGTCTCCGAAGAAAAGCGAACCTGCGGGCTTATCCCCTTCTGAGGTTTTTGGTGGGGCAGTAAGGGTTAGGAATCTTTCATTATCTAAGAAGCTTATTGGTGAAATTTGTTGATTTCTATATCTTCTTTTTTAAAAGGAATCTGATTTATATAGCTGAAAGAAAAGATATTCTTTATATAAAGTTTTTAAGCGCTTAGGATCCGTATCGGTTCCTTGCTGATTCCATCTTCTATTTGTATATATAATTCCAGATCTTAGAGACAATGAGTTAGCCGCCTTGTTTAGTGGATTGAATTAATTAATATACTCTTAAGTTCGCATTAAAGATCTCCCAGAGTATTTTGGTTTCATGGGGAAATCTAGCAAGATTCGAAGGAAAAGAATTAGAAAGAGAGATCGAGAGTTGAGAACTTAAAGAAAGGGTTTTATAGTTCGGAATCTATCTTTTTCCTTTGTGAGGAAATCTAACAAGGTTCAAAGAGAGAGAAATAGATAAGAAGTCTCTAATATTTCCCCACTTCACTTCTTCTTCTGAATCTGTAATCTGAAGAACAAAAAACCCCTTTAAACGCTTCTAACCTCACTTCTGATATAGAATTCTTGTTTTGCTTGCCTTAACCCTTTAGGTTTGCTTGGTTTGCCAATTTCCCGGCTCACCCAACTCATTCCCCTTATCACCGCGTGAGGAGGGACCACTGAGCCCTGTTGTTCGGCGATAAAGAACCGAAAAAATAATCAAATCAGGTGCTTAATCAGTTTTTAATTAGTTTAACTCGAGGCGGGCCGTCTCGCCAGGGTCTTCCGAGCTCATTGAACTGCCGGCGCAAAAAAACACACAATAAATTGAATTACTTTTGAAGAGGAGAAGCAAAGTGACGAGGAGGACGCCCACCGAAAGGTTCTCACCGTCATTTTCCCAGGCGACAACGACCAACGACAACGAAGGTGGACAGAGGGGCGTAAATTAATTACGCCGAGGATCCCGATAAACCCAGTGGAGGTGGAGAGAGGAAAGGATGAGAGAGCAAGCGGGGAGCGGGCATCTTTTAACCCTGAACTTGACATTTATGGACTGCCCGACTGTCCGACTGCACTTTGCGTTTTGTGTTCTCGTTCTGGTTTTTTGTCTTTGATCTGGAAAGCGTTCTCCGTTTCCCCCACCACCAGCAGAACTCGTCGCTCGTGTCGCTGCCATGTGCTAAGTTCTTTTTAATTACGCTCCGGGCGTTGAAATGCGGCAAAAAGTGGGCGCGACGAGGAGGCGGGCGGAGGGGTCGTTTCGTTGAGGTGGCTGCCGTTTTAGTTTTGTCGTAAAATTTCTGCTTTTTTTTCTCTTTTGGGGTTTTTATGGTCGCCCTGCCCGAATCACCTCGTGCTACGTGCGGGGCACATGGAAATGTGCAATCACTGAGGAGAAACAGAAGCAGCGGCAGGGGCGCTGGCGGCGGGGCAGGCGGCGGGGCAGGCGATTTCAGTCAACTGTTTTATGGACTTTTCACCGGCAAAGACCCCTAAAATAAAAAGCTGGCAGTTACGGTAGCAAAGTCAAAAGATCTACACACCCAGTCGCCCCCAGAAGCCTGACAGCCGCCGAAGCACTTCATTTATTTTCCAGGGAGCCAACTTCTCTATTAAAATGAAAGAGCGAGGGAGTCGGCTTCGGGTGAAGTCAAGAGAATAAACAATGCAATCGAGGGTTTTGAAATTGGAGAATTAAGATCCCGAAAGTCTTAAAAAGCATCAATTTTTAGGGACATGTGACTTAAGCTCCATTTCTGATTGCCTGTCTTCCCCCTTCTCCTTTCCTTTTGAAATTTCTCTTTGTTCCCATTAGAATATCTTTGAAAGATTTGATTTATTTCAAGAGTTTCCAGGAATTTTTTAAGTTTTTTTGTCCCATTTAGTTCTTTTCGAACCTTGAACCTTCTGAAAAGCCTTCCCATGAAAACTTTTGTGACTACAACTGTATTCCTTCAGTCCCAGAACTCTAGACTCTGATATCCCATCTGTTCCCAGTTTCAGGCCCAATTTTAGCCTGGAATTCTTTCGGTTCTTTTGGTCTTTTGCTTCCTACAGGGAACTTAATCGTTTCAGAGAAGCCTCATCATCATGATCTTGTCAACGCCAAGACAAAGCATCGCCTGAGGTATCAAGGCAAAAAATTAGCTACCCCGATCATTGCAGGCGACAAATTGTTGGCCTCGGGATGATAAACATTATTTCATTACCGCATTAACAGGGGAAATGCCCAGCGAAGAAGCTGTAAATCGCCGACGAGCGGTGAACGGCCAAGAACCGTTGGGCGGTTGGCTGGGAGGGGCTATAAATCCCCACATCGGTTGAACATTATTAAAGACAATTAATTCTAACTGTTGGCATTCAAGCGGCCGACCGGCCATGGGCGTCTTAGGTGGGCAGACTCGTTCCCCAGCAGGAAAAGGAGAAAAACTGGCAAAAGGCTGACGGACAACCGCCCTTCTCGTCGCGATTGTCAACCTGTTTGCCGCAGCGCTTCCGCAGAAGGCGTACAAGTGTATTGACAGGGGGGAAGGGGGAACCCCCTCCTTATTGCAGCGTCGTTGGCTGGCCGGGCTCACGATTTTTAAAGCCGATTATTATCAGCCTCACGTGAGTGCAGGCTTTGTTGTTGGCGCTGCTTTCCAGCTGTGACGATTGTTGGTGTTTGCTTTTTACAGTTTTCTATTTACCTTTCTTCTCTGGAAAATTGCTTTGAACTTGAAAATTTCCCACGTGAGTCGGTCGGTTGGTCTGTTGGTTTGTTGGTTGGTGGCAGCCACATGAGCGTGCTGATCTCTCCCCCGATTGCCCTTTGGGCAGACAGGCAGTCGTTTCATCACATGCGACACCCACTGGGCCCTCTCCCCTCCCCTCATTCGGTGGCTTAGCATACCGTCATCGATGTGTCGCCGCTGCTAACGGTTAAGGTGGCTCGTCTTCAGCATTTGCCTTGAGGTAACTAACAGTTCTCTGGCTACTCTTTTCCTCGAGACGTAGTGTTACGAACAAGAGGGCAAGAGAGGGAGAAAGAGGCAGAGGAAGAGAGTGGCAGATTCATAGGGAAAAGAGAAAGAAATCTATTTAAATTCACACTTTAGGGAATTCTCTGAAAGGCTGTATATTCAGTCTTATATATTCTCTAGATTTGTTATATCTTCTGTCCAGAAAAGATCTTAATATAAAGAATAGTTCTAGGAATCTTTCCCTACACATTCAAAGTAGACGAATGTGAATAGTTTTGCGGCTCTTGAAAGATTTTTAAGTTATTCCTCGAAAATATCGGAGTAATTCCTCGAGATATATACATAATCGCTTTGAGCATATAGATTTCCCGATCTTTGGTTTTTAAGAAAAAATATTCTTCAGAAAGAAAGAACCTCAGTTCTGAAAATATTAAAACATAAATCTTATCTCCTGCATTTTTTCTATATCTTTTCCCAGACCGTTTTTAGAGTTTCCTTTCCTTCTTCCTTGGCTTCTCTTTAAAGCCCAAAAAGAGCACTCAAAAGTCTTTGCAATCCTCAATTGATCCACGACTGTCTTTAGATTCCCAGGCTGTAAAGCAACTGTCGTCGATTTTCTTAGTTTATTGGCCATTTAATTGGCCAAAATAAAAAATTCCCGTGTGCCATATCTTCCGGCCAGAAATCTATGGAAAACTTCAAGCTTACCGGTGCTCACAGCAAGTGGACAAAGACTGAGAGACAGAGAAAGAGAGGAAGATTCGTGGCATAGAATTAATGTAATTGGAGGAGAGCGAAGCTTTCTTTTCGCAGCCTTGAAAATGCCATGAACGGCCGCAATTTGAATTGAAATGCGGATTGTCATCTGTTAATTTAGCCATTTTGCATTTTAAACTCGGCCATTTTCACATATTTAAGACTAAATGCCGCGCATTTGCACAATGAAAACCGAAAGACTTTCGCGCCTGCCGCCACCTGCCGGAGGTTTCAATTGGCGACTTCCGTCGGGAAAGTCGTTGGGAAACTTTGCATAGAGAGATTCTCAGTGGGTGAAGAGGAGAGGCAAATTCATAAATAAAAAATTAGCAAGTTGGGCAATTAAAATCGAGGCCAGCACCAGGGCCCACCGGGACTGTACTTTCCTCCCTAAACTGCGTCAGTTTCTGCCGTCAGGTTCCTTTATAAATGCTTAAACAATCCCTAACCCAAATAAACTTTACACACACACACACATGAAATTGTATACAATTTTAGTTGGCCCACATGAGAACGGGGAGGAGATTTCACGTTGGCTTGGGTTGGCCTATCTTTTGATTGAATGTCTGGTGAGAAGAGGGAGGGGGAATTCTTCTGAGTCTTCTAATTACACACTCCAACGTAGGAACGCCGGTCGTCACTTCCTTTTTCTTTATCGGTATCTCTGCTGTTTTTGTGTGTGCTTCTCTGCTGTTGTGCCATGAAATCGGTAATGGGTGCCTTGCTTTTGTCAGATCTAATGGTTAGGGGAAGTCTTACAAAAGAAAGACAACCTGCAGAGTCGCTGATGAGACCAATCGATTTAGAGCAAATCTACCTCGAAATCTCATCGGATCTTGTTGAGCGGTAATTTCGGTAGACGATTTTCCTGAGTTCCTAACTCCGAAGACTATAAGGGGGATCTTTTTTAAAGCCCTGAAGATCGATTTCTAACTTTCAAGGAAACGTAGAGTTCGGTAGACGATTTTCCTGTGTTCCTAACTCTGAAGACTTTAATGGGGGATTTTTTTTAAAGCCCTGAAGAACGGTTTCTAACTCCGATCGCTGAGGCTTTTCTTTCTCAAGATCTGCTGAATTTCTAGCTCTCTTTCTTTCTCTAAATTGCTGGAGAAATTCTCGGTTAAATTGCTCTTGAATTCGCTTCATTAGAGCCGCAAAAGTTCTTTTCAATCATTGCCACTTATCGGTGTTCCCCTCCTCCTGTTGATCGGCAGTGCATCTGTCAGTCGGTCTGGGACCGCATTGATGGATTTTCTGTTCGCTGTCACGTCGTCTGCGGCAGAACGGAGCGTCAGTTGGCTGTCAGTTGTTAACTTGGCATTCATTACACTTGGCCAGGCCGGGCCACTGGCATCTGGGTAGTTGTTCTATTTTGTATCTTGCTACTTGTATCTTTTTTCTGCTACGCTGTTTTTTTTTATTCACACATCTTCTGTGGCTGCCAGAGAGCCGAGACGAGCAATTGCCCATTGAGAATTGTTTTGTTTGCAGTGAATGCAGCCAGCCGGCCAGCCTGTGAATCTTGGCCATTAAACTGTGAGTGGCAAGAGCTTCCCATATTTTTGCATGCAGGCGAGTTTTTCCTCGACTTTTCCACAGTTCGACCGGCTGATTACCTCAAATTGTTGTCGCCGTCGTTGCGCTTTAAGTCGGGCATTTAATTACTCGCGCCGCATTTCTCAAATTTCCTACACTTGAGAGAACATCTCGAGGGGGGCTGGGATTATCATTATCATTGACATGGCCACGTTTTCCAGCGGCTTTTATGCTCATTATGCATTTCACTTCAGCCAGCGGAGCCTGGGAAAGTTCTCCGGGACCAGGCGCCCGTCAAAATCACAGCCACTTTCACTGAACCCTCGTGGGCCGCGGGCTCGATTCCTGGCCAATGCAAACAAGCTTCTTCGGGGCTTCTAATTATGCAGTCCAAGGCAGGCAATTGGTATGCCAAGAAGGCTGAAGAGCGCCTGCCTCTCGGCTGGTGGGCCCCGGCTCTTGTCTATTTCCACAGCCAAGACAAAGAGCCGAGGCCCCATGAGTGCTGCAGGTGCTGCAGAAATTGGTGCAACATTGCGGTAAAAAGCCATCAAGAGGCAGCATGCAAAGTGCCCCAGCCCCAGCCCCAGCCCGGCGAGTTCTGCATTTTCTGGGCCTTAATTAATTTTGATTGCAACAACAACAAGCACACACTTCAGCGGAAATGTTCATCACTCGGGAGCTGCAACAGCAGCCGCACAAAAAAAAGGAAAAAAATTGCTGCTCGCCATTTTAATGAATTGAATTAAATGAGTAGTTGGCCGCCGCTCGGCAGGCTTCGACGGATGGCTGCCTGGCCATTAGAAGCCATTAGACATTGTTATATGGCATGCAAATGGGATGTTCCCCCAGACAGACAGAAGGAGAGATTCCATCTTCCATCGTTGAGGTGTTGGCCGGCCAAACCAACTAATGGCCACAAATCACAGAGTCAGCGGCATTGCCAGCGATCTCTGGTCCGTATAATAGAATCATTACCCAGGAATTCTTTTGCGAAGGAAGAGCTTCGGAATCGTGTAATCTATTTGAAATGTGACAGCCGCGTTTGTTGCCGAGGGTCTGAAAATGTCTCATCTCGGCGATAAAACTCTAGGAAGTGGAGCCCGGCGAGTAATGGCCACGCATAAGTCAGGCCAACCGAGGGGAGGAAATGGCCAAAGAGAACGAGAAAACAGGCAGCCAACAAAGGCAAAAGACTGTGGAGAAAATAAGCCACAAAAGAAGCAACAGAAGCAAAGAAAAATCAATAAAAAATACAGTTAAATGCAGAAGTACGCAAGTCCGCAAGTGTGCAACTATTCGGTTCCATTAAAATTCATCAGCTACTTCGCAGCACCCTGTTTTTTAAGCAATTTGTATTTCTTTTGCATTTCAACCAAAATATTTCAATTTTCATCCGCAATTCCTGTCACTTGCATTTCTCACCATTTGTCCAGCTCTCCTTCCTCCCTCTCCCTTCTCCACTCAATTTGGTGTCTATGTCAAAATGAAAAATTTATGAACAGTCGCTCCTCCAGGCTGCCGACACCGACACCTTCAGCAGCCCGACTTGTCCCTCCCCCCACCTCCTGGTAGTTTGCTTTATGGGTGTGGGGGGGTGGCCGCGTCGACGCTTTCAAAAATTGGCGCCCATTTATTTTCTTATTACTCAACAGCTTTGTAGCCGCCACTGTCACCGCCCCCACAGACAGACAGTCAGACGGACAAAGCAGGAGCCTCGTCTTTGTCATTGCTGGGATTTTTGTAGTGCCGCCGCCACCTCGTCCCCAGCTTAGTTATAATTTAATTAGCTTTACGTCTGCCCAGAGGACCCCCAGACCTCTGGACTGCAACTGGAAGGGGGTGGGGGGCACTCAATCGTCGCCGTTTTATCGCCACAAATCCTGGTCGTTAATTAAACTTTACGTAACTTTGCTCTCACCGAACAGCGGCATCCTCAGAGGCCCAGCTGGCGGAGAGCAACTGCCCAACTGCCCAGCTGCCCCCAGGGGTTAATTGTCTAGCATTTGGCAGAGTCACGAGCCCCCGAGCTCAGCGATTTACATTCATTTCCAGCCCACGTTCATCAATTATGAGAAAGAGCCTTTCTAACCGGAAATCCTTTGCCCGTCCCCCCCAAAAAAAATAAAGAACCCACTCAGTCCACTGACCCACTAAATCTGAAAATTTCACAAGCCACCAACAATTCGCACCTTTGGCCGGCTGAATTGCTTATGCAAATTTGGATGATTTTAAAATTCATTGGAATCGCAAACCAAACGAGTCTTCAAATCCACAACAAATCGGTCCAACGACCTTGTCGAATTAGTGCCGAAAAATGTCCCCAAACAAAGCGCACAAAAGAAAGTTGACAGCGGGTATTACGATAGTTTTGAATGGGCAGTCTTTTGTCGCCGACCCCAAAAAGCGAAACGAGGCTTTCAATTTCACAGTGGATCCTAAATGCGGGCAATTTTACGACATACGGGCTTTAGTCACGCGTGAGTGGCTGTGGGAATCTCTTCGTGAGTCAACTGAGGTCTCTTGAGACTTGAATTTTTATAAGCTCATCCATCTTAGTCGATTGTTGGGGTATCTTGAGAAATTTTAAAGAACTTTCTTGAAATAAATAATGTAAGAAATTTTCTAGGAATATAAATCTTAATAATCTTGAGATCTTGGGAGGTTTCTAGCTTTGGAAATTTATTAATAAAGTCAAGAAATATAGAAAATTTCAAGGAATATAAATATTAATTTCGTTGTGATAATCTTGAGATCTTGGGAGGTTTCTAGCTTTAGAAATTTATAAATCAAATCAAAGAAACTTGGGATAAATACTCAAGACAGAAAAAAAGAAAAGACTTGATCACTAGGGGAGAAAAGTGAAGGGAACTACGTAAAAGAGAAGATCTTGGGAGAACCAATGGAAAAGAACTAACTCAAGGAACCCAGAAATCTCACTACCGTTTTTAAATATCTAAGATCTCTACTCTACAATCTTAAAGATCCCAAAACGCTTTCAAGAAACCCCTAACAAATAATTTATTTAACCTTATCCCATCTTAAAAAGACTGTAAAATTCATCGCCCGACTTAAAACTCCCGAAAATTAAGACACCCCCGTTGGTTTTTCTTCTTCTATGCACCTTTTCATTTGAATTAACTTCCCCTCCCTCCTTTTCCTCCCTTAGACTAGCACACTTCACTAATTATCCGCATTTAAGTTGGAAGACGTCGGGACCAGACAAGGTAGCCCTCGTTTTGGTCACTTTAAAAACTCATTAACCGAGCGTCCGGGAAGCCTCCGCCGCCTTCGATTAGTTCGGGGTCAGCGGAGCGTAAATGAAACTCTCCTAAGTGAATTTGATGTATTCAGTTTAGTTGGCAAACAATGAGGCAAATGCTAATTCCAAGATTCCGGGCCCCAGACCCAAACCCGCCACTCAATTGGCCAACAGACCCAGCGTACGTCCAGGTCTGTTTGCCCAACCATTTAGTGGGGCTTGGGGGGGAAATCTTGTCACTTCCCTGCTAATTGAAAGGCTCGACGACGTGTCGACCTGACCCCAGCCGGAGTAGCGGTTCCCGCCATTAGGCCTAGAAAACCGCCACTTCAATTATCGGGCCGCTTAACGATTCCCCTGATCGATGGCTGGCTGGGCCATCATCATCATCATCATCCAGTTCAAAGGCTAATTGCCGGGCGATTCAATGCTGCCGCCAACGCCGCCAACATCAGTGAAAGTTTTTTTTTAAACTTAATGGCAATTTTGTGAGATTTCTCAGACTTTTGTTCTATCTTTCTACACATTAACGCGGCCCGAAATGACGTCGGCGTGGATCAGTAAAAGTAACCAGGGTAATGGCAATTTCAATACTTCTGATTCTCCAACGGAAAAGTTCATTACCTTTACCTGAAAAGTGGGACAATCCCCGGAAGAATAAAAGAAAAAAAGCGTCAGGTTCAGCCGGCAATATTCGCATAAAAAACCAAATCTCCACAAAGTGCCCTCTCATGTTTCAGCAACAACAAAACAACAACAACTGCAAACAAACACCCGGGACTGTCCGTAGTTGGCGATTTCGGCAAACAAAAGCAAATTTCTGTTTGCTCTTTTGGTGCCTCGGCCGTTTGGCAATTTTTGACGCGTTTTGCGCATTTTAATTAATGATGCCTATTTATTTATTTTTTCTCTCCTTTGCAGGCAAGGAGGGCAGCTGAGAGTCCCACAATTTGCCGGCTTAATTCATGAAACCCACCGTGAAATTGATGAGAAACGAGCGTTTAATTACCTGGAAAGCACAGAAAGAGAGAGAGGAGTTAGTTTATTTTTGTGGAATGCAGAATGGGACGGAGTAATAAATACGGATTTATGGTTATGTAATTAAGAGGAAACCCAAACGCAACGGCAATAAATTACTACGAATCATCGATAAATACTCAGTAATCGATAAGCAGAAAAATTCCCTATACTCCTTGCAGTTATCGCTGCCCTCAATTAATCTTTCACCCTCTTTATAAATCAACACTTAAAAAGAACAGCACATTTAAGCTGAATCGCTTGTTTTGTTATCGATAACTTCCTCTTGTTAATTATCCGATTAACTGGCAGCCAAAGAGTGCGAGTGATAGAAAGAGAAGGCAAGAGGAAGAGGGAGCCTTGAACTCTCGTCATGGCAACACAAATGACGCCTGTCTGCCTAGTTGAATGGCGTACCCTTCCATGACCTTCACTTGCCCGGGACCGAAAGACCGACGACCAGGGTTGCCAGTCGTGGCGCAGCAGACAAGCCTTCTAATGCCGACATTTTGTGTGCTGTACTTGGTTGTTTTTGTTGTTGTTGCTGCGGCGTCAATCAGACAATCAGAGGTACGAGCCGCCCGCCTCCTTGCCTCCCTCCTGCCCCTGCCGCTGTCCTGCTTAGACAGCCGGGTAGACCCACCCACAAAATGCGGCTCATTGCAGGCAAAAGTCGCCGGCTTTTCTCGTTGTGTGTTTACACAGACGGCG
>JBAMCP010002547.1:0-11787 GCA_037075105.1 Lissocephala sabroskyi | reverse complement strand
GTTTCTGACATACCACTGGCAGCCAGTAATCAGTCTAGTAATTTTATTTTGCGCCATCTGAATCCGCCTGTTCTGCCCCAGATTTGGCAGCCGTACCTCCAGATCGGAGCTATGAATTATTTGTAAATGACCACATGCCGTTTGCTACCGCAATCGAACTGCCAGCGCTCGCACGAGTCTCCGATCGATTATTGGGTGAGTTATTGGATGTCAATCCTCGCTTGGGCTTGGTGCGTTCCAAGAACGCCTGATGCTTCGAGCAGCCGGAGTAGTTGGCTGGGCATTGCTCGTTCCGCGGTCTCGTGCAATTTTTGGGCTAGTGCTCGCTAGTGCAGATCATACATACGTAGGCTTTACGGCAGTAAGGGGTCTCAGATGTTCAAATTGGACTTTCGATCCACACAACGCTTTAGTAGCTAGCACCTCCTTGTTGATGGCCGCAGTAGCTAATAAATTTTAGTAACAACGAGGTTTTTTGAAAGGAAGAATTTCTATTTTCCCTCCTCATTAAAGCTTTTTATCTATATTATAGTGAAAAGGAGCGTCACATGTTAGAATATATCTCTATATGAAGGAAGAAGGACATGAGTTATTTCTTTTGGAAACAACTTAGGAGGACTTAATATCTTTGTACTTTCGGACGTGGTGTAAAATTTTTAAGGTCAAATTTAAACCCTCTAAAAATGGAAGAGACATTGTTCCAGTAAATAACAAGAGAATCCTTAAATAGCTAGAAAGGAGCCAAATCGTATTAAGTTTCACAATTTTATTGAACTTGTGAGTTTTTTTTATCTCAGTGTCTCCCCTTTCGCCTTCTCGAGCTGCCTGCCTACATAATTAAAATGTAAACAGCAAAGTTTGCCTTTAACCACAAGTGTCAGGACTTTATATGCAGTTCATTTATTTTACTTACACAAAATTCATTACCGCCCAAAAAAAAAAAAAAAATCAACAACCACCAAGAAAAATAATGAAACACAAACACAAAAAAACCCACTGAGACTTTCGTGACGTAGCGTGGCCGGGAAATCCTTGGAAAAGAGTTAAGAAAGCACCCGCCCATCCCTAATTAAATGAAACGACCTCCGCAGCCTCAAAACGAACCAGACACCGACAATGAAAGGAAAGGCAAGGAGTAGGCCGACCACCGACCGACGGCATCGGTGTCGGCATTTGCTCTTTTCTGGGGCACAGCTCGGCGTTTATTGTTTGCTAAGACAAAAACAAGCCAACCGACGACCCGGAGCACGACGGGTAATGGTAATTACCCTCGTGTCGCGCGTTCATCTTTACATTTCCAATTCTCATATCCTTCAAACGCTCACCCCGCCCATTCATTTTTCTTGGCAGGAAGGCCCCACACGCCGACCTAATCCCGGCTCCAGCAAGGACAGCACACGGACACCTCTGTTTCCATACAAACAACCAGCATGAACCTCGACGTTCTCACGTTCTGCATCCTAGCAACGGTCTTGGGCAGTGCCCGTCACGTCATTGGCTTTCTGACAGCCGAGGCAGCGGCGGCCGCGGCCAAGCAGCATCCCATCATGGGGGAGGGGATGACCTCACCATTACGACAAAATCCGGTGCAGGGCGCGACCGTTTATGCGGGCGGCCCGGTACGAAATGCCTTTCAAGCACGTCACTCGCTGCCCGATTCGCAGGAGCGTCCTGTTTACGATCCCGGTGATGGTAAGTCAAGTCTTAAATTTCCATGTCCCTGGGGGATTATGTTTGGCATTTGCCTTCCCCCTCCGTTAACCAACCGTTGCGTAGGCGGGTGAAAAATAGCTGGGAACAAAACCTACGTGGGGGACATTTTTCTAGGCATTCGCGACCCTACAAACAAATGAGCCCCAAGTGTCCTTCGCGGTTACAAAGAATTGCTCATTATCTTGGCTAAGCGATGGCATCTAAATGCACAGAATCATAGCAAAGTTATCCTGATCCGGCCGATGGCGACGGTGGCCAAACCAAATCCAATCGTATTTTAAAGACGATAGTTCGCTGGCTTTCCACCCACTCAACCATTTCAGTGTCAGCGCTTAGCAGAAGCATTTAATGAAGATGGAATAAGCCTTTAACACTCTGTTCCCTGAACTTCAAAGCAGCCTTAAATCAGGGCACCTTTAAATTTGTGTGAGTCGTCCACCTGGCAAGCTCTTGATCTCAAACAAAGATGAGAAATCAGCCTCATGTCGTCACTAATTTTGGACGACGACCATGAGTATTTTGGGTCCTCTCGACAAGCCAACAAAATTTCCGGTGGGTGAGCAATTTTTAAAGTGAAGTCCACTTGCCTACGAGATTTACAGACTGAGCTGTCCAGCGATGGCAAGGGCAATAAATGGAAAGCCCAATTGATTTTGATTTGATTCGAATTAATATTTGAATCTGCTTTCCAGCTGATTTACTCCGACCCGCCCACGGGTCTTAATTATATTGTCCTTGTCAGACTGGCCGGGAATCTATCGATTTTGACACGTCCTAGGAGGGCCGCAACATGAAAGGACACAGGCCTTTTAAAAGACTTTGGACAAACAGATGGGCAAGTAGACTCGCTAAACAGGATCAGGCTGGACGGTCGGGCCGTCTGTCACGGCTGCTTGGCGTTGGTGGGTTTTGTAAACCGCAGGCAGCACCGTCAGTTCAATTTCCGCCACTCCGTTGACACGCCTGCCGTCGCTTGCAATCAAAGTGCCGGCCCATCTCCCATCAAAAGGATAAATATTATTTTTTTAGAACCACCCACGGCCCCTCCACTTGACAGACAAACAAACAAACCAAACTATCCCAGCCCAGGGAGCGGAAATTCCACACCCAAAACTTTTGCGGCCACTTTCATTTGCAGACATTGCGGTCGGATTTGCGCCTTAAATCAGAGCCAATTTCTTCCCACAGAACTCTTGCGGGCGTTGAACGCCGAGCTGGCCGATCTGGGCACCTCCCCGGAGGAGCCCGAGTATGCGGATACGGTTTACAATGAACTGGAGGTGGCAAGCAAATTCGAAATGCTAAAGAAGCTGGAAGATGAATTGCGGGCCGAACAGGAACTGGTCGACAAATCGGCTTTGCTAATGAAAATGCTGGAGGTGAGTGGGACAAGCGCCGACGGTTGATTGTCTTTAAATCACTTCCTGCCCCCTCAAGGACCCCTCTCTGGAGACTCTGCCGCTGGTTTATGTCGAAGAGGCGCCCGCCCAGCTTCCCATCAACGCCGACGAGGATTATGCCGACATCGAGAATGCCGATGGAGTTCTGGGCAACGCAAAGGCTAAGCGCAATCGTTACTATCGCCGTTATCCTTGGAAGCGCCACAACCGGAATCGGGGGTAAGCAGACTATGCAAACAGAGCTATGCATTGAGACTCACACACATCCTACAAAAATGAACACTGATTTGGCAAACAAAGTGTTCAATTCACTTTTGCTTTATTATATCCTCTACCTGAAGGTACAAGGGTATAATAGTTTGAAGGAAAGTATGTTACACAGAGAAGGAAGAGGAGACCTGCAATATGGTTGGAATCAAAAAATAAAACGAAATAGCATTGTCCGTCTGTCGGTATAAACAGATCCAGGGAGCAACCAAAGGGATCTAGACTCGTTATAACTGCAGGCGGTTCAAGTAAATCTTTTTTTCGATGTCACGCCCCCTTTCCGCCCTAATCTTATAAATGAGTTTAATAGTTAACGCTGTGAAAATACAACAAATGTTTGTTCAGAAGGTGGAGAATACAATTGCCTTTGGTTTGAAACTACCTCAGTAAAATTGATATTTGTGCAGATATTATATTTTTGAGTATGCATGATTTTTTGCTCATGCTTTGTTGTTTCTTCATGTTAATTTATCTTATTATCTTTAAATCCTTAGTCCTGTTAGAAGTTTTGCGTACACAAAGTCAAATTGGTATTTGTGCAAAATTCATCGTTTAGATTTTTAGGGCGACACTTTAAGGACACTTGCGCAAAAAGTAAATAATTTGATAGCAGTTGTATATTTGCAACGATCTAAGCGCCATTTTTTAAGTTCTTATTATTTTTAAATATAAATTCCTCTCTCAGGCGAGATATGCCCGAAGGAAAAGACTCAGATTGCGACAGTATCGGAATGTAGGATTAAAATTTGTGAAATTGTAAATAAATTCAATTCGAAATTATTAAAAAAAAAAACCCAAAAATACGCCCAAAATAACCGCAAGGGAGCCGTTCCAAAAGTTGCATTAAGCTGCATATAAGAACGCAAGTAACTGCTAAATCTACATATATGCTGCGACCAGATAAAGGCGTTATTGAAGTTGACAATCACAAGGCCGAGGGTACAACAAATTTACCGAAACGAGTTGCTCATGAAATGTGAATTCAAAGTTCGGACTAAAAAAATTTTACCCCGGCATAAGAGCTCGACTTGTTTTTTACGAAAAATATTAGTTTTGGATCAATGAATTTGGCAAATTCATCTTTAGCGATGATAAGAAGTTCAATTTGGGTGGTCCAGATGGGAACCAGAAGTGTTGGCGTGACCCCAGGCATCTCCGCCAAGGTGGCGGGTCTCTCCTAGAATGAGCAGCTTAGCACACTTATAAATTCTCCGGAAATATATACTGATATCCTTAACAATGGATTAATACCATTTTCAGAAGCGTTTCATGGTGCTGACTGAATATTTCACCACGATAATGATCCTATAAATGATTCGCGGCATACGAAGCCATTTTTAAAGTGGAGAGGGATTTCCTTATAAGTTCAAACTTAAATCCAATTGAGGATCTTTGGGGCCTCCTTTCTTTAGAGGTTTATTAAGGTGGAAAGCCATTTGATTCGCTAAAGGAATAGAAAGCCATAGTTCAAAAATGGGAAACCATCGACATCGACATCAACGTTTCCCCGGCGATTACAATTAGTTGCAAATCATAAAGAAATCCAACATCACACTAGTTTAAGCAATATTTGAAGTTTTGAGTGTAAATAATACCTAATTTAATACATTTTTCTTGCCATACCTGCCATATCAATTTTCGTTTGCGAAATTTGTTAAATTAATTATTTGTTAATAAATCAACGCACTGTGCAACTTATATTTTGCCCATTACAATTCACTTTCAAACGCCCATATTAATTAATTAAAAATAAAGTATGGGTTCGGAAATAAAATATGATGCACAAATATCAATTTTACTGAGGTAAATTTGACCAAATCCGTTCATAATCAACGGAGTCAATTGGAGTCAAAGTTTAAGGGTGAGGGAATAAAAGCATTAGTGGCAAAAGGATGAGTAGAAACAGGCTTGGTAATAGAATGGGAAGATGGCCCCCGTAGATTAGTTAAGAATTGAATTTCTATTAGCAGAAAATAGTGGAAGTATTCCTAATTCCAGCCACAGGTATAGGGTATATTACAGTCGGGCTAGCTCGACTGTTACTTCCCTACTTATTCAGCTAATGATGGGCGCTGGACACGGCTCGGACGTGAGTGAGGGAATAAAATGAGAATCTATCAAAGGTCTTAAATGAACTGTGCGAACTTCCAAAGTGGTTCTGTACCGACAACAGTTTTTAAAGAGGAAAATGATAAAAACTGTTGAAAAGACTTTTAACAAACGTAGGACGAAGAGAGGTTAATATTATTTCGAAGCTTTAAGAATGCTCATGAATGACTGAGCCAGTTAAAGGGATTGACGTTCGTGTGAGAGAACGCGACTTTTTAGAACTTCTCTAAGGTTATCAATTGAAAAGGTAAAGATTATGAATTCGGAATGGAAAACGATAGTACGAGTATTTAATCAAGTTAGAAAAGCCTCAGATAAAAAATTATGAAGTCCATATATTCATGAAAATACTTCAAAACAGAGCAGTTATTAACTCCCTCCAAGTCGCACAACGCTAATTCCACTTAGATATTTTCAATTGTCGAAAGGAATGCAGGATTAAATTATATTCAATCCGCTTTCTGTTTTATTACAAATCCCAGTTTTCGAGATTATTTCGGTTATAAGAACATCTTTTTAAGCTGATCTGTTTCCATTTTCCGACTCAGTCAAAAGCAACGATGAGAATAGCCAACTGGAATATTTCATTATTGCTTGGGACTGTCACGCGCCCATCTCTAGTTTTTGTAGTTTGTATGCCGTTTTGTAGATTTATTGGAAAATTAAATTTCAATAATTGTAATGAATCTCCCAGAGTTTCCCTCCCTAAGCCGCATACAGACCCACCACAACCACAACTCCGCACAAGTTCAACACGCCACATCCCATGAAAGTGGGAAAATTAAAATCGCCCCACAAACCTCGTTTTGGGCGCCTTCCGTAAACGATTAATCTAATTACAAAGTATATATGTCCTATCAGTTCTTACATGAATTCTATCAACAGCAACAACTACGATCCGGATCTGCGTTATGCCTGCACGCCCAGCAAGGAGGACATTTTCAAGTTGCTGGTTAATTTGCACGAGAATCGGAAAGGCAATCACAGCAAGACGGTCAATTTCTGCAATCGCAAGCGACCGGCCAAGGCAGTTTTCACCAATATACGATTTTTGGGTTAGACAAGGACACACAAAAGGATACACACACAGGACATAAACACACACACATACTCGAACACACATATGTATACCAAGCATAAATTGTAAATTGCCGACAAAGTCGAGCATTCAAAATGGAGAACTACAAGCACTACAACTAACAATTAACCGTTAGTCGTTAATACAAAATGGCGGCTATAAAGTAAATTGCACTAATTAACCCCCATTAGAGCCCTACGTGCAGCTGGGACCGCTGTCCTATCCCCGAGGCGCCGGGCACCGCATAAATGGTGCGCAGCTCTTTTCCCCCCTCAAGTAACCTAAGTTCTCGTAATTCTAAATGCACATCCTGCCTGTAAAATGTCGGTTATTTGACTTAAATCTGTTTTTAACACTCTCTCACTCTCTCGGTGTGTTGTACATATTTAATGGGTCTTTGTGGCGTAGCTGGAGACAGCGAGCATTTTTAAACTTTGTAAATTTGCGTTTGTTAATTAGCCAAAAAATATACAAGTATGTGTGGAATATTCCTTTAATCATATCATCGTATACAACTATCGCCTTGCTGGAACGACAGTCTGACGAACCAACAGCAAAACGAACCCAACAAAATATTCCTATTTAAAATATTTCAATAAATCAAACATAAATGTGTATATAAATCCCTTTAAATTATTTATGTATCTCCATAACTAAATATCCATTGTATACTTTAATGTCAGAGAAAAATAAAGTTACCAGTTTATACATACACCTGTGTATAAAATGTATACATAATTGTATGTGTCTATTGCAAAATCAATTGGATTTCCTTATTAAAATACCCAAGATGACGTTTTACAGATCCACTCAGCGAAACCTCAAACTGGATTTATCGATCAAAATACCCAAAACTGGATTTATCGATTTAAGTTTTGAAATTATTTAATTCGTTTAAAAATTATTTAATAGACCTTCTAAAAAGGAATTAAAATCTCCGACCTTGAGGAACTACCGATAGACGATTGTTTCCACCATACAGCCGATTATTCGATCGATTATTTTTCAGCTTCACTTGCCGCATGAAGACGTTTCACATTTTGTACCAACAAAGTTGAAAGCCATCTTCAAAAATTTGATTCTACATGAAAGTATATCAAATTGCCAGCCGTGGAAGGAATTGAAAAATGAACTCCTTACTTACTACCAAAGAAAACAAGAAGTACGACGATTACCTCGATAATTACCTCGTGTACTATATCGATTTTCGTTATTTGGTTAGAAACTGGAATTGGTTGGCTTCTCTGAGGGAACTCATCCAGTTGCTTTAATGCCCGCACTTTTTTCTGATTTCGAGACCATCTTGCTTGTTCTATATTTATTTCATTGGTTACCCCAAGTCTTTAACATCCCCATCACAATTGTGAAGAGAAACACGTGAATGGCACATTTCCACGACGACAGCGACAAGGACACAATTGCCAAGCACTCCTTGATATGAGATGAGTGGAACATCCGCTCTGGCACCACCCGCGTCCTTCTGCCCGCATTATTGTTCCGCCACCTCACAATGAATCGTACAAATATTGATATAATAATATCCCGTGAATTATTTTTTTAGTATCTCTTATGTCGGCGCTCATTGCGCTGACGTCACACCGTCAACGTGTGAACAAATCTCAAGCGCCCAGTCATCCACCCGAGCCCCGGCGTCATCGCGTCTCTCTGCTGGCTTTGTTAACATCTCGACTGTCAACTTGACGGCCGGGCTAGTGGGCAATGTCAGGGTTGGCGGACACAATCGGCCTCCCTATGGCCGGCGACAATGCGCGGCTTTGTAAGCGGAAAATTGTGGGAATCGAAAGACGTTCTGATTTTTGGTTTATTGAGAAAACAGCACAACCACCACTTGATCCTAGCCGAAGAAGTTTCCAAACCAACTGCGCAAGGGCGCAAAGCAGAGAGGCTTGGTCAGCCACAGGGTGTCCACGGTGAGCTTGAGGACCTCAGTGTAGTCAAAGGAGCAGCTGCTCTGCTCGAAGGCCTTGGTGTCCACGCGTTGGGTGATGGCCGGGGTTGAGTGTTCCTCCTTGACGGTCACACCGTCTTCGTAGTCGGGCAGGGCTGCCCTGGTGAAGGCCTCGTCGCCATCGAAGTAGTAGAACTCCTTGCGGGTGGAGTTCGTCTCCACCACGCGCGAGGGCTGGTGGGCATCGAAGCCCCTCGCCCAGCTGACTCGCCGGGCATTGCGATAGGCCGGTGGTCTAAAGGCCAAAGGATAGCCGAGAGGCGACTGCCAGCCAGGCAGGAACTGCTGTTGGTTTTGCAGCAGCGGCTGATAGCCAACTGGGTTCTGAGTCCAGGGCCCCAGGCTGCTTGGCTGCAGGCCAAATTGCGGCAAGGCCCCGCCGAAGCCTGCCGTTGGTAGCCCCAAGCCGAACTGGTTATTGTCGCGGCAGCCATCGCTGTCCTGATCCTGGAAGATCTCGAGCAGGAAGCCGTTGGTGGAAGCGCCTGCATAGCCCATGCGCATGCGCAAGGCCTTGCGCCCTTGGCCCCAGAAGGACTTGTGGACGAAGCCCGACCGACAGCCGCAGTAGCGCTGCCCGTCCACCTCGATGAAGTCGTCGGAGCAGCTCTGCTGGGGCAGTCCAGGGCCGGCCGCGCCGCCTCTTCCAAAATCGAAGAACTTGAATTGAATGCGCAGGCGGCAAACCTGCGAGGAACTCTTCTCGAAATAGAAAACGCAGTCCCGCTGCTGGTTCGGGATCAAGGCATTGAACACGGTGCGCGGGAAGCCCGGACTCGAGAGGTAGAAATGCGCCTGGGTGAAGCTCAAGGAGCAGCAAAGCTCTCCTCCTCCGCCAGCCCCAAACTGCTGCTGCAGACCCTGCGGGTCGTAGTCCTTGAGAACAGGGGCAAAGGCATTGGTCTGGTACTGATCCGAGATGGCTGGCAGCTGCTGCTGCTGGAGCAGCTGCTGTTGCTGCTGGAGCTGCTGCTGGAAGGGCTGCGGATGCTGGAGCAGCTGCTGTTGTTGTTGAAGGACCTGCTGCGGATGCTGGAGCTGCTGGAGTTGCTGCTGGAGCAGCTGCTGCTGTTGCTGGTCATTGCAGGGCGGCTGCTGTCCGGGCCTCTGGGCAGTGGGCAGGCCATTGCCCCAAGCGGCGGGCGGCAAATAGAAGCCCCCAAAGCCCGGCGAGGGCGGCACGGGAGGCCGGTAGCCAAACTGACTCGCTCCCAGGAACGGAGACAATTCCAGTCCCGGCCTATAGAATCCTGACTGCCCACTGATGTTTGACAGCGACTCCGGCTCATGCGGAGTAACGGAGGGAGGACTTATTTTCTTGGGCGGCTTCTTGGCATTCACCAGCACCGAATCCTCGTCCGGCTCATCAACGTCCAGTCCGCGTGCCAATTCCTCCCTCTCGCAAGCCAACCTGGTCACCAGCAACTTAAAGCCCCGCCCCGTTGTCCAGGGCGAATCGTCGGTAAGAAACCGCAACCGGAGCACTCCATCTGGCGTGTGATACTTCTTGATGCCAATCACCTGGCCGCAGAGCACGTCCATGTCATCGCCATCGTTCTCCAGCCCCACAGCCAGGTAGTCCTTGGTGCAATTGTCGGACAGCTCGAGGAAGAAGTCCAGGAACTGGATGTGGAACTTGGTGGGGCAGCGGTACGGCGACCGAACCACATAATCCCAGCAGGTGCTCACGGGGTAATTGTTGGGGTAATTCGGCGACTGAATGATGCTCTGCCGCTGGCGGTAAATGCCTGACAGGCCGCACTGCGGCAGCTCGTCATGGACTGCTGGGTGGACGGCCACGAAGCTCAGGATCAGGATCGACACAATCGAGTGCTTGGACATTTCAACTTGACACACGCGACGCCCACGTCCAAATGGAAAGCACGCCAATCGGCAACTAACCAGCGAGTTAGTTGGCGCGTTAATTTCGAGGCGGCCGGCGGGTGCGAAAGTTGCTCCCCCAAAAGTAAAGAGCTGAAACAATTTGCACTTTTGTTTGCGGTGACAACAAACGACTGACTTGTTATTTACGAGAAGGGAACGGCGAGTGGCCGACTCTTGGTTACATCCATTTGGAAATTGATTCATCTCTCAGCGATTTTGGTGAGTGCGCTCCGCTTACTTGGTTCATTGAACTGCTGGGAATCGTGGCTAATTGTTGTTCTATTGCTTCCGAGATCACTTGCCCAGAAACTTAACAAGGCGGTGCAAAAAGCCTCATAAATTCCACGCATATCCGATTCGCCCAACCGCTCCAAAGAGTTTAGATTTCAATTGAAAGCTTTGCTGGAGAATTCTAAGCTCACACTAATTGATTCTGACCCCCAAGCAGGTTGGACATCCCAAAACCGAACTGCTCCTTAGTGAGCGCAAGAATCTGAGGAGAAAAGGCTTCTTAGCTTTTAAGCATTCCCAGAAATTAGAACCGACCCCTAAGCTCCCTTCCGGAGTAGAATTATCTTTTGAATAGAAGATCTCTCTTCCCAGCAGAAGGGAATTCTTCTGAGCAGTCCCAAGTGAAGAACAGTTTGTCATGGGTGATTACTCATAGAGAGGTTCCCCGAAAAGCCATCTAGCGTTTGTTGGGACTCTGATTGGTATTTGGGATCAATCATGATTAGGTGGAGGTTTTTTCAGTTATCCGCCTCTTTAAAACCAAGATTGATTAAAATATATAATTATAAATAAATATAAAGTCAGTGAAACCCAAAAGAAACACAGACCATGACGGATATCCGCACTTTCCAGTCAGTCTTTAAAACCAGCTGAAGATCTTCTATTCCTATTGAAAGATTGTTTCTCCAGAAAAACAGACTTTTTAAAAATATATTAAACAAAATAACTAGGAAAGTAAGAGGTAATCTTATATTCCTATTGAAAGATTCTTCGTCCGGAAAAGCAGACGTCATAAAAATAAATGATAATGTTAAAAGGTAGAAAATTAAGAGTTAGTCTTCTATGCCTTTTAAAAGATTGTTCTTCTAGGAAAACAGACGTTATAAAAATATATTTGTTCAAGCATGAACACGAAAATGTTAAAGATAATTACATACAGTCCACATTTATAAGAAAAATGAATGTACTTAGACAAGTTCAAGCGGTCACCTTTTGTTTAGGGAAACAATATTCCTTGAGGAGCCCAAGATCAGAACTGATTTTTATTGAAAAATGAGTCTCCTTATATACTAACAATTTTCGTTACTTTCTAGGTGTTTTACATATTGATGGTTGTCGTATTCCAGCATTTCCTG
>JBAMCP010002546.1:0-11792 GCA_037075105.1 Lissocephala sabroskyi | reverse complement strand
CGCGAGTGCAATGGCAGCGCCCCGCCCCCCGCCCACCCGCTTGTTTTCACACGACGATCGTTTAGTTCGCCCCCCGCCCACTGTCGCCGCTTCGAAATGCAAAAGTGCCCGCAAATCTTTCTAAGTCGAGCAATCACACAAAACAAAAAATAAAAAAAGCCCCGAGAACCGAACGAAACCAGCAATGTTGCTGATAAAAACCGAAGCAGCGGCAACAACAACGACGACAACGGCGACAGCAACGGCGAAAAAAGAAGAAAACAAAATTCATCATCATCTGGACGACGTGACCCGGGGAACGGACGTGAGCGGGAGACCGAGAACAGCAACAATGCGACAGCAGCAGCAACAACGGCCACGGCGACATTGACACCAACAACAGGGGAAAGGGTATTTTTTGAGTTGTTGCTGGCGAAGCAACAACAACAATTGCAATCGAGTCAAACAACAGCAACAACCGCAATATCAGTGACAGCAATTGTTGTTGTGGGTAAAACACAAGCAGCAGCAACTTCAGCGCCAGCAACAACAACAGAAAGAGTATTTTGAAATGTTGCTATGGCAGAAGCAACAACAATTGCAAGCGAGTTAAGCCACAGCAACAGCCACAGCATCAGTGACAACAATTGTTGTTGTGAGGCGAACAGCAACAGCAACTTTACCACTAACAACAAGAAGAACAGAAGATGAATTCTTAAATTGTTGCTGTTGTAGGAGAAGCAACAACGTCAACAACAATTGTATGCAAGAAAAGGAACAACACTAAATTCGATTGGACTACCAGCAGCACCAACGGCAGCAACAATTGCTGATGTGAGGGAAAAAAATCGACAGCAACAACAGCAAAAGCGAAAGTTTCAGCCACAAGGACAGGAGGCAATAAAAATTGCAACTAGATCAGCAACAACAACAGCAGCAGCGACACCAACAACATTGCCGAATGACGGAAGCAAAAGCCAAACCAACAACAGCAGCAGCAAGTTGACTTTTAAGAGCAGCAACAACAACGACCCCAAGAAACTCAGATGCAACGGCAACAACAACAGCGATTGTTGCAACAACAACGACAGTACAACAGCAGCAACAAACAAGCAACAACAGCAGGAATTCTGATGGCAACAACAACACGATCGCCATGAAGGAACCAAGAGCAACAATGAAGCAAACAACCAACAACAGCAGCAGCAACAACCAAGAAGCTCAGGAGTAAGACCAACAACAGCAGCAGCAGCAATGTTGATGGCAACAGCAACACGATCACCACGATCAGCTGCAACGAAGCAAGAGCAACAATGGAGCAAACAACCAACAACAGCAACAACTTAGAATCTCAGGAGCAACGGCTACAATAACAACGATTGTTGCAACTATAACAGCAGCAACTTTGATAGCAACAATGACACCATCAGTTGGCAGGGAGCGAAAGCAACAATGAAGCAAACAACCAACAACAACTAAAAAACTGCAAAGGCAATCAAACGCAGAGCAACCACAGCAACAGCAACAACAGCATCAGCAACAATTAAAGCTCCGGGGGCCGCCTGCTTACCGCACAACCGAAAAATCCCTGGGTGATTACCCAAAAATGTTCAGCTTACAAAATCACCAAAACGCACCAGCAATCAAAAGGTGAGCCAACCAACAGCAACAGCAGCCGCAACAGCAACAGCAACAAAATCACAGGGCCAACAGAAAATTTACATAACGTGGCCAAAACGGCGACTGAGCGGACCAACAACGCAACGGCCAAAAAACTACTCTTAAAATGGGCTTACCCCCCCCCCCCTGCTGTGTGTTGGGTTTCCTCACTACCTGCTGCCCTACGGCTTGAGCCTCCCCCCCCCCCCCTGCGAGTGGTCTCAGTGGTCCCTCGATTTTATTTTTATTTTTGGGGTCTAGGTCGATTTGAGCATTTCACATTTCGTGACGCCGTCGTCGCCGTAGCGGCCCAGCAACATCTTGCCGTTGTTGTTGCTGCTGTTGGTGTCTTTAATATTTGGTAACAGCAACAACAACAACGACGGTGACTACGCATGCGTGTGGACAACAACAACAACGGCGACGGCGTGCCAGTTTTTCGTTTCATTGCCAATCGAGCAGCGCGCGCGGTGAGCGTTGTTGTTGCTGCTGGCAGCGGCAACAATTTGAGCTGCTTCCTCTTTCGCATGCGCGTCGCTTGGTTGGTTCGGCCGAACCGGCTTACGGGCCGACAACAGACAGACGGGGGGAGGCGAGGGGCAAAGCGAGCATAAAATTAAACACACACACATAACAGCAACAGCAACAATCACAGCAGCAACAACGAAAAAGTCACATAATAAAAATACAATAAAAAAAAAAGGAAAACTTTTATAATATTAACCAATTCGACAGCAGCAGCAGCAGCAACAAAGACGACAATGTGGCCTTGCTAAATTTGGAGCAGCAACAACGGCTGTTAAATTATCGGTGGTTAAAGGAAACAACCAGCAGCAGCAACAACGACAAAAACAAAGGCCGCAATAATCGCTTGCAACAACCACTGAGACTTTGGCAACAACAGCAACTCAAAAAGTTGCCAAGAATCCAAAACCAAAGTCGCCTAAGAGGAAGTAAATCAGTTCCAAGTTGGGGTTCCCCAGAAACCCAAAAAGATCTTTAAAGATCAAATAGAAAAACAATTGTTGTTGGGTAGAAAAAAAAATAGCTGCTGCGACCTCCAAGTTCTCCCAAGAAAATATGAGACCTTAACTTTTCTATAGGCTTTACCCAGAAGGTCTTTCAAGATCTCCCAAGGTTTTTATAGCCCAAGCTGTGCCTATAGACTTAGAACCTTTGAAGGGCTGGAGACGACCTTCGGGAGTTAAAAGTCAACTTGGGAATCCTTGAAAGGAGTACGAAACTTTTAGCAAATCCCGCGAAATTCACACAAACAGCAAAAAATCAGTATGAAAATAAACAGAACAAACATCGCGGAGGGTGAGAAAAAAAAAAAAAAAGATTGAAACTGAAATCAAATATGTAAATTGAGATTTGTGGCGGGGGCGGGGCGAGGGGAGTGGCAGTCTGAAGGGCAAACACATCGAATTGCCGAGCCGATCTTCGGTCGGCGCTTTGTCCGTCCGTCAATCAGCTGAACTTGAAATTTTTCCATTGTAAGAAAACAAAAACAAAAGCCAAAAAAAACAAAGACACAAATCGATATCAAATTTTAAATTAGAACAACAGATAAAAAAGCCTCGACCCGAGCGAATTTCAGAGAGAAAAGCGAAGTCTCCAAGGCCAAAAGTATTCTTCAAACTGCTCAAGTGTGCAGAAAAGTAAGAGGTCCTTAGGACTCAAGGAAAATCTGTCTCCTTCTCTCTTTTTAGTTCGTCGCTTTAAAGAATTTGCTGACTCTTCCTTTGCGCATCATCTGAATGTCTTTTTCTGCTCAACTGCCGAACTGCCCAACTGTCCAACTGCAAACACAAAGTGCGCAGAGAGGAAGGAGGTCTCCAGAACTAAAGGAGGACTTCTCCAGGGATGTCTCTTCCTCTGTTCATCGTTTTATTTGTCTGTCTACTTAACTGCCCAACTGTCCAACTGCAAATGCAAAGGGAAAAAGCAGAAAGAATTCTTCAAACTGCTCAAGTGCGCAGAGAGGAAAGAGCTCCCCAAGACTAAGGCAAATCCTTTTTCAGGGTTGTCTCTTTCTTTGCTCATCGTCTTAATTCCTCTCTCTGTTCAACTGCCCAACTGTCCAACTGCAAATGCAAACAAAAAAAGCAGAAAGAATTCTTCAAACTGCTCAACTCCACAAAGAGAAGGAGTTTTCTGAGCCCCAAGGCAAATCCTTCTCCAGGGCTGTCTCTTCCTCTGCTCATCTTCTTTATTCGCTTCCCTGCTTAACTGCCTAACTGCCCAACTGTCCAACTGCGCATGCAAACAGAAAAAAACGCCTGTCTGACCCCCAACAACGACCCCATTTGCGGGTCTCAACGTTTCCAATTCTTCGATTGCAACAACCAACCCCACTCCCCTCCCCGCTCCCTCACCCTCCCCCTCCCCCCTCAAACCCAGACAAACTTATCATCCCAAATGCTACGGCTACGGGTCAATGAAGGGGTAAATTTCAAGGGGGACGACAGGGGCGGGGCGGGGGGAATGCAACGCCATTGCCACCACCGCGATGTGGCAAGGAAAATCTTATGGATCGGTTCGCCGGGCTGGACGAAGTCAGGGGTGACAGTTTCATAATTTCAATTCAAACAGACGACGCACAGAAAAAAAACCATGTGCTCCCCCGGCCTCAGCCCCACCCCCGCGATCAGACCAAGCCACTTGTGTGATTGTGTCGGTCCCCCGGGCCGCAGGCAAGGGGGTGGGGGGTAAAGTTCTTTGCTTATCAGCTGGTCCGCCGCGGGTACAAGGGGCGGGGGAAGTAGCCGGCCGGTCGGGCATACAAATTTAACCCACCCCCGCCCCTTTCCGAGTGCGTGTGTGTGTGTGGGGCGATTGAGAACCCAACAGTGAGGATCCCCTAAGAGGGAACCTATAAATCCCCGAAGATTGGAATACTCTTAGATTCTTTTTCATCTGCCAGAAGAGTTTCAAGATCAGATGACTTTTTTGGAGTCCATTTCGAATGATCGGGAGTCCGCTGCGCATAGTTGGGCACTTGGTGAGATTCGTCTGCCACTTCAAGAATCCCGTCGAATCGAATACTCTGGGTTTCTTCAATCTACCATAAGAAATTCAAGATCAGAGGACTTTATCGAGTCCGTTTCGATTTATCGGGAGCCCACTGCGCATAGTTGGGCACATGGTGAGATTCGTTTACCACCGCGCGCAACTCGGCGGAGGGGGGAGAGCGGAGGGAAATCAGAGTCCCAAAAGAGTCGCTGGAGTTGGTCGAGGGACCAGGCAGCAATCGTGGTTTCGTTGAGTGTGCGTGTGTGTGTGTGTGTGTGTGAGGGAGAGAGCGAATGGGAGAGGGAAACTGTCCGTTTGCCCGTCTGCTCGTCGGCTGAGTTTTGTGTGTTTTTTTCAGTTTGTACCTCGCACTACGGAGCCCCGACCCCTTGCTGACTTTTGTACACACACAACACACACACACTCTACACACTCTACACACACGCACACTTGCTGAGCGCTCAGCGTTGTTGGTGTTTCTGATTCGAGTTGATAAGAGAGGAACATTTATTGGGTTAGTTTTTAGAGTACAACAAACAGACAGACAGCCACACACACACGCACGCACACACGCATACACACACTCATCATAATCTGTTCTCCCTGCCTGGAGCCACCCCGGCCCCTCCCCCGTCCACTTGCTTGTTTTGTTGGCGATAAGCAAAAAAAAAAAAAACAAAAAACCACCAACAACAAAAAAGAACTCAGAAAATTGAACAACTGTGAACAACGCGAAGAAGAAGCAGAACACCAACAACAACGCAGGCGGCGCGAGACTACAAAATAAACACCACCATAAAAATAATAAAAAAAAGAGATTACAATAAAAAAAAAAATAAAAACAAAATGCCGGGCGGGGGGAACAGCGTGGAACGAACTAAAAACAAAACTGATAAAAAACAAACTTTCAAATCAGCGACAAAAAAAAATTAAATTCCAAATCAACACAAAATAAATAAATACAAAAAAAATGAAACTAAATAACGTAAAAAACAATTAAAGACTATTCGCAGACTTGAAATCAATAAAAATAGAAATAAATATAAGAACAAAAAAATTAAACTAAACAACCGAAAGGAAATTAAAGGCAGAATTAATTAATTAATTAATTGAAATAGAAAAAGAAAAACAACCTCAAAATTAAAAAAGAAGACAAATTAATTAATAAATTGAAGTTGAAATAGAAAAAATAAAAACAAACTAAGAATTACAATAAATAATAATACAAAAATGCATTTTTAAATAAATTAAAAGTGAAGCTTCTAAATTTTTTAAAAATTAATGAAAACAAATAAATTTCTTAAACAAAACAGTAAAAAATCAGCGGAGTCTTCCTAAAAACTGTAATTTTATAATATTTAAGATTTCTTCTGAATCTTATAAAAAAAAATTCTATAACAAAACCGAAATAAATCCCCAAAAACTTCCTTCCCAAAAACCGATATATCATTTTCAAGATTTCTTTCTCTCCTTCCGAGCAAAAAAAAAAACCCGAAAGATCTTCAGATTCCCGCAAGATCCAAATCGATCCTCATCCATATCCAAATCCTATCCAGATCTCTTCTCAGATCTCTCGGATTTCTTTCTCCAGATCAATGACAAAAATAAAAACGACCTGACCAAAGGAACCTCAACCGAAACCCGACTTCCTTGGCTGATAAACGAAACGCAAGAAGGAGAACAAAAATCTCGAGGGATGAAAACCAAAAACAGGTGCCCTGGCGTTGAGTTCTCGGGAATTTAAAAGAAGAACAGATTTCAACCCTCGAAAGGGCAAACAAAAATGATCCTTTTAAGTCTGAGGATTTTGGCTGGGATTTTTTTCTCAACCTCTGACTAATTGGAGAGGCAGGCTGGCCAATTAGCGGTGGAGGATATTTTTAGTTCCGAAAAACATCTGGAATTAACCGAGGATCCCAGGATTTTATGGTCTGCGAAGAACTTTAAAGAAGTTCGTGGAACAAATAAAATATTTAACTTAAAAAGGGAAAATAAAAGTCTCCCTAAATGATCTCAAGATCGTCTTGGGACTCCAAAGTATTCAGGGTCTTTAGGCACTAGAAATCACGGGCTACGGGAAATACGGAGATCGGTCTTTCAATAGAGCTCTTTAAACTCAGAGATCCTCAATACCCTCAAGCGGGTTTTTAGATTTTTTGAGACTTTAATAGAAGTTCTTTCGACTCCCATAGAGTTTTCATTTCTTTCCCTCTTTCCTTAAGGATCTAAGCCTTCCTAGAGCACTGTCTGTCCATCTGCCCAACTCCGCATTTGATTGCTAAGCGAAGATCTTTCGATTCTGATAGACTTTCCATTCCTTTCCCTCTTCCCTTAAGGATCTAAGCCCTCCTAGAGCACTGTCTGTCCATCTGCCCAACTGCCCAACTCCGCTAAACGCTTCCCTGGTCTTTTTGATCAGAAGCGACGACGACGCTGAGAATCTCAGGCGACTTGTAATCGATGCACTGACTCGGCCTCTCCCTTTCTCTCTTTCTGTATATCTCCGTTTCTCTACAACTGTCCAACTGTCGTTTGGACTGTCGGTGGTGTGTGCGTGTGTGCCCAATAAACTTTGAGAATTGATAACCCGAGCACAAAAACCCAGAAAAAGAAAAGAACGAACAAAAAAAATAAAAACAGGCAAAAAGGCAAAGAGCAAAGCAAAGCAAAGAAAACCGAAGACAGTGCCGGGGTCCCCGGGTCCCCGAGCCCAGACGGACAGACAGACAGACAACCGACAGAATAAACCCAGAAAGAGTAAAAAGGGAGGGAGGAAAAGGCAAACCAAACGAGAGAGCCTGCCGGGCATGTTGGGAACATGTCGAACACGTGGTCGGCTGCCCGTCTGTCCAAGTGTCCAACTGTCCGCGCTCGCTGGCTGGCTTCGTGATCGGCAAGCGCAATGAGTGAGCGGCAGGGCAAGAAGAAGAACCATTAAGAGTTCCTTCGGCTTCCTAGTCCACACCCTTAAAAACCGACAGACAGCTGGACAGTTGGACAGTTGCAGCGCAGGCAGAAAGTAGGGGACCCGCTGATTGCCTGGCCCGCAGTTCGTTTGATCCTGCGGTCCTCACCACTCGCCAACTTTTGCTTCCTTAAAAAAAAACTGAAACCAAAACTCAAACGCCGCTTTATCAACTCAGCTCCCCCACCCCCTCAACCACTCACCCAAAAAAAAAGAGAGAAAAAAAAAGCGACAGTGAATGGAAATCTACTAACGAGCGGGACAGCGCGGCGGGCAGCGAGCGCGAGCGACAGAGACGGTGAATTCGAGGCGACTGCGCAGCCGGCCGAGGCCGAGGCAGCGACGGCGGCTAGATCCCCCCACCCCCCGGCCAACCGTCCCTGAAGCAGCGCCTTGGGTTATATAACCAGAGATTCAATTCGATTCGATTCGTTTCGTTTGAAATTCGAATGGATTGGATTTTTTGTTGTTGTCGAAGAAACCAAACCAACCAAACCAACCAACCGACCAAACCACTTCACATAATCGAGAGTGTGCCGGTCTGGCAGACACTGACCCCCCACCCCCCTCGGTTGAGAGGCTGTTATTGGGTTTTTTTGGCAACCCCCCCACCCACAAATTTGCGCAACTGTCCAACTGTCCATCTGCCCGCATTAATTTGCCGCCGGCCGTCGCCTGCATCTTGGGAAAAAAACCCAATAAAACAAAACAACCGACGACGTCACCATCATCATCATCGTCATCGGCATCATCATAATCATCGTCATGTAATAACTGTTGATTAGTCGAAACCCCCACCCCCCGCCAGAGGGCGGCACGGGTGCGATTAACAGACACGAAACACCGATCGCGGGGGTGGGGGGAGGGGTTACGGGCGGCTGGGCCCATTAAACGCCCCGCACGCCGACTCATCCAAAACATCCTCCCCTTGTGACCTGAAAATAACCCAAGGACGCCCGGCAAATCCCGATTCAAACCGCTGGGGATAAGCCAGTCGCGGTTTTCGATTTCATTCAGAGAACCAAAGGGGAATTTCGTTCTCGATTGAATCATTCGATAAAGAATTCGAGAACCCAAACGAAACGAAATCCCAAGAGCGCTTTTTCCTATTCAAATATCGTAATATAACCTTGGGAATCTTTGGGACTTGGGAGATAAGAGTTTCCTAAAGAGGAAGACCGATCAGCAGGTAGCTGATTTTGAGGTAGAGGATCAGTTACCAGTTCCTGAACAAATATCAATCCCAACCCATTCCGTAACTTTCGAGAGATAAGAAGGTTACATAATGTTTCTTTTAGAAGGGAGAGAAAGGTTCCCTACGCGAGATTAAAGACAAACAAGAAGGGCCATAAATTCGTTTTCTTTAATCTATTAACAGATGTTGAAGGGAAGAGTTCTTCTAGTTCTTTCAGAGGGGAGAAAGGATCCTTACAGAAGATTAAAGACAAACGGGCTGAAGTTTGGATTCCTTAAATCTCTTATAATGCCTTTGGCAGATCTTCAGAGGAACAGTTCTTTTAGAGGAGCCAGAGATTCCCTACATGAGGATAAAGACAAGCAAGATGTGGCATAATTCCGATTCCCTTAATTTATTATTATATCTTTAGCAGATCTTGGAAGAAAAAGTTCTTCTATATCTTTTAGAGGGGATAGAAATTCCTTACACGAGATTAAAGACAAACGGGCCATAATTTCGATCCTTAAATCTATTATAATGCCTCAAGCACATTTTGGGAGGGAAACTTCTTTTAGAGGAGACAGAGATTCCATACACAAGATTAAAGACAAACAAGAAGGGTCAAAATTTGGATTCCTAAAATCTCTTATAATGCCTTTGGCAGATCTTGGGAGAAAAAGTTCTTCAAGTTCTTTAAAATGAGAAAGGTTCCGAACTCGAGATTAAAGACAAACGGGGTCATAATTTGGATCTTGGGGGAAAAGTTCTTCTAGTTCTTTTAGAGGGGAAAGCGGATCCGTAAATGAGATTAAAGACAAACAATTTGGATTTCTTAAATCTGTTATAAAGCCATTAGTAGATCTTGAGACTAAAGAGTTCTTCCAGTTCTTTTAGAGGGGAGAGAAGATCCGTAACTGAGATTAGAGATAACTTGGATCTTGTAAAGAAAAGTTCTTCCAGTTCTTTTAGAGGGGAGAGAAGATGCGTAACTGAGATTAAAGATAGTTTGGATCTTGGTAGGAAAAGTTTTTTTAAGTTCTTTAAGAGAAGAAATCAATTCCTTACATGAGATCAAAGACAAACGCCCCACACCACAGAAATAAATTCCCTTGCACATTTCGAGATCGAAGCAAAATTCCTCCGTACCAGGTAATCACATATGCGTATCGATCCAGGTGTATATATCTCTGGGCGAAGAATAGATCACGAATAAAATCACGTAAGCAAAATGGGAAAAGATCTCATGCAATCCTTTGAAATGAAGTCACTTTTGGAAATGGAAAATCTTATCGATATGGTCGTTAAGTTCGAGAAATGCATAAGGAAAATAAAGGAATCTTCGTGGAGGCGTTCGTCTGCTTCTTCTTCTTCTTCATCTGTTCGAATTGAGATTCGTGGAAGGAATCTTTTTATAGATGTTTTTATGCGCTTCACAGACGAATACAACACAAACCGCCGACCGACTCGCTGCACTTTTTGTTTTGTTTTTCACGTCGTCGAGAGAAGAAGAAGAAGAAGAGCAAGAAGAAAAATATGGATTGTCTATTGGGGAAGTATGAGGATTTTTATTGCTGGCATTTCCGTTCACATCGAAGAGTCTAATAAGTTTCACTTTCGACTTTCGTACTCTTTGCCAACTCTCTTGCAGAAAGAAGAAGAAGCGGGGGGAGAGAGAGAAGAATTCATTTGCATTCATTCTGTTTCTGCTTCTTGCCCCGCAACAACAACAACAACAACGAGAACGCTGTACTTTGGCACCCAATTGAGCGGCCATTAGCAAAGCAGCAACAACAACAGCAACATTCGCCGCCGCATATGAAGACAATTTCAAGATTACAACAACAACAATGACAATAGAATATTAAGTGCCTGTCAAAAGGCGCAGCGCAGAAGTGCGGGCAGCGGCGGCGGGGGGAGGGAGTAATCAACAGCAGCCCCCCAAACAGCAGCAGCAGCGCAGCCAACGCAGCGAACGAAGTCACACGAGCGAGCGAGACCGACTGAGACACGATCGTGGGCCGTTCTCACTTCGGCTGCGCGCGGCTTCGGCTTTGTGTGTGGGAGAGCGAAGCCAAAGCAAAGCAAAGAGAGCGGCATACACACGCAGGCAGGCATCAGAATATTTCGACGGACAGACAGACAGCAAACTCTCATACATATTTATTCGTTTTTACAACTCGACGATAACAGGCAATAAAAAATAATAAGCCGAGTGGCCGGCCAGTAGCCAACGCAACAACAACAACACGCAAATAATTTATTTATAATTCATCCCCCCGCCCCCCCCCCCGCGCTATACACGATCTCCCCCGCCTCCTACTCCTACGCCGGCCACAGAGACAGGCTGCTGCGCTTCCCCCTCCCCCAAGTCAATGCCTGGACTGCATGCTAAACACACCCGTGTGTGTGTGTGTGTGTGTGTGTGTTGGTTGCACAAGTGAAGTTGCCTGGCCTGTCGGTCCGTCTGTCTGTCTGTCGTCTTAGGTAGCCGCAACGTCAGCGTCGCTGTTATCGCCTTTGGCAGGAAATGGAATTAAATTCGTAAAGACAACCCCCCCCCCCTCCCCGTAGCGTTACCGTTACCCAGCCACCGCCATGCAAGCAGTGAGCTGGTGGACTGAGGGGGAGGGGGTCATTCCACGAGGATTTCATTTAACCAAACTAAGCACATTTTCCACCAACAAAAATATAATAAAAAAAAAAAAGATAGCAACATCAGCCAAGCCGATCCAACCGGCTGGCTCAGCTGCCGCGGCGTATGAAATTTCATAATAAAAACAACAAATAAATAAAACAACAACAACTACGAAGGCGCGCAGCAGCAATGAACACACACACACACACACACACGCGCGCGCGCGCGAAGAAGGAGGAAAAAATGCGAAAAAAAAGTGAATTTAACTGCGGCGCCCAGTGCACCCGACAAAAGCGTCCAAATCAAACAAAAAACTGGGAAACCGTAAATATGAGTAATTTATTTTGCAAGCTGCGTAGGCT
>JBAMCP010002544.1:0-11801 GCA_037075105.1 Lissocephala sabroskyi | reverse complement strand
CTCAACAACCAGTCAGCTCAGTCAGTCAAACAGCTCAGAAGTCGGAAAAACAAATCGCAGAAAGAAATGCATCGCAAGGACTCAGGAAAGCAGAGAGTAGTGCACGCGAATCTTAGGAACAGCGTGATGAACCTAACGAAAATAAGACAATTGGCTATTCCTTATATGTGCAACCACTAAAAGCCACAGCGTAACGTGGCAGGGTCCGCTAGTATATTATAAATACAATTACCATAGAGTTTCCAATGGCATTCGGGCCATGAGCTACATTTCGGAGGGTACAATAACCAATGCTATGAGATGCGTGCAATGTCATCTCCGCGGATCCCAGCTGCTTGTGGCTAGCTGCACTAGCCAAGATTTGTCTGTTAGGACTGCAGCTTGTATCTATTGTGGATATATGTTGTCTCCGTCTAATACTTTCCGCCTGAAATATTCAAACGATTAAGACATTATTTTAAATTACTACAAATAACGGCCGGATATTGATAATAAATAAAAAATGTATAAATTTTCAGATTTTATCTGTGCTAGTGGCCAAATATAAAAGCCAAATAATACAAGTATATTCGCCGATTTACCCGTGTGATAAATACCGCACAGAAAAGCCAACATCCTGCCTTGGTTAAAAAATTCTTAGCTTTAAAGCAAGAGCTTAACTTGGAAAATCTAAATCTAATTGTATAGATATTCAATATTTTACATCGAAAATGTTATCCTGATCGATGCGCTTTTTAATTTTACATTATCATACTCCTATTCCCCAAAAAGGTGTCCTCCGTAATTTTAGGTAACATCTCCTAATTGAGAAACGAGAATATACAAATATCTTACTTATCTGATATTAACTTAAAAGAGGATAAACCATTGTTTTTCCCATTGCCTAAGTTTCCATTTGGAAAAACAAAGCATTAATTATAAAAAAATTTACGAGTAAGGTCCGTTGAACGTAAAAGCTGAGACCGTTTTGAACTTGCAAATTCAGATTTCGTAAAGACAGACGATGTAGCGGAAGCTTTAATAGAATAGAAAACTAAAATAATATTAAATAAAGAAATAAAAAAAACAATGATGATTATATACATTATAATTTTTGACCATTCAAATCATTATTCGTAAATTTAAGTGATTTTCATAATATACAATATGTTATGATTATTATTGGGTTATAGGGTTCAATTAAATAGGCTAAAAGCTTGGTACAAGAAAAGTTAAAGGGTAAATTAATTTACCTGATCATCGGAGTCTATAGACTCCGGAACAACATCTGGGTTTTTATCATCATTCTCCTCCATATCCTTACTAGCAGAGCTTTTGTCGCTGGGTCCGGGGGACCCATCTCGTGACGCATCTTCGTTTGACAGTTCCTTCTGCCGATGCCTTGACGTTGCCGAACAGGGAATCCGGAGTGCAAGAATTATAGCTAGAGTCGCTACTAAGACTGCCAGTGTTAGACCAATAGTAAGGGACACAACTGGCGAGAAAAGCAGCTCAGCTCGGGGGTGATTAGCTGTTCAAAAAATATTTAAATAAATTCGTATTTTTCCGTTATAACAAAATTTTTAATGAACAAATAAAAAAAAAGTCAAAATTATACATTTTTAGTTCAACAAGGAGCAATGGGTCGTCGAAATCTTAAGTAGGTTCTATTGTTTGTTTTTTTTTCAATTTATAGATATTATACTTATATTCGTTTTTAGCTTACAGTGCTCGGATGTTAGTTGTTTTTCTGGCAATCGAAGCATTGCTGCATTAAGTACACAAGGATCCGATTTTCCCTTGGGGTTAAATGCTGAAATAGACAAGACGTACAAGCCTCCTGGTGCAAGAGACGCGACTGAAAACGTCGGTCGGTTGGCCGTAACATTTGCCTTCATTTCCTAGAAAAGGAAATATAAAGTAGATTATTTTCTTGCAGTCTTTAGAAGACAAGAATGCCACTTTTTTTAAGAAGTCCCTCAAATTTATTTCATTTTGTTTTTTCTTTTTAATTTGCTTATTTTGTGACAATATGTTATTATACCCTGTATCTGAAGGTACAAAGGTACAATAGTTTTATGCAAGTATAGAGAAGGGGACGTCTTAGGCCCTCAAAAGCTACCTCCAATATGGTTAGAATTAAAAAAGAAATTGATCTGCCGCCTATCTGTCTGTCCGTATGAACAAAAGGATCTCAGGGACTAAAAGTGCTGGAAAAATCAGATTTAATTAAAATTGAATATAGTATGTTATTTTAAATTTGAGCGTTTGATAGTCTTGCTAAGAACTTTTCAGAATTTTCGGAATTGTTTTGTGAGGCTTCATTAAAGATTTCATTAAGGTAAAAACGATCATCTCGGGGCGCCCCTACGGGTGACTGCTCACCCACAGCTCGCACCTGGATTACACAAAACTGACGAGCGCACGCGAGCGATCACCCCTGGCTCACTAAAAACTCACGGGCGCTCGCAAGTGATCGAGTTACGGGCGTTTCATGTCGTAACTTGTGGTGGTTGAAAGGGGCGAATGAAATGCTGAGGGCGGCAGCCGAATTTGTGTGTGTTGGGTGGGGGATTTCCCGTTAGGTCAACCGATTTGTCCGGAGTGGGCCAGTGACGATCGCTCGTCCCCGGGACGAGCACTTAAAAGCTACTTACGCTGGATTGAGCATCCCTTACTTCCAGCATAAATTGCTGAGGTAAGCCGCCGTTGAACCCATCGCTACATGTCACTGATAATGAAGTCATGGATATGTTTAGCAAAGTACAATTGTGTACTTGATCAGGGCGTCCTAGTTAAAAAATTTATTGAGTCAACAAAAAATTCATATTAATATGATTGCTTTGGCGTTTTACCTGCAGCAATGATGTGGAAAACGCATGGAATTCTCTGTTTTCCAATATTATTTGATGCAGAGCACAAAAGTGTTCCATAATCCAGCTCAGTAATCGGAGTATAAGTGACAATGGAAGTGGTTCCTAAAATATATAGTATTTAAAATATCCAAAATCACTTTTAAATTATTGTTTTTACCCAATTTCGCAATATGGTTTGTTGCCACATCAATACTCTCGGCTGAGTTATTGAAAGTCCACATAAAGTCAACTTCAGGAGGGTTGGCATCAACCGCACAACTTATTTTTGCGTCTTCTTGTTTCGCCACGCCATAGATCTTCGGTTGATTTTGGGAACAGGTCGGAGCATCTATGCACATTTTGTTCAATGTTTCAATTCTGGCTTACCTTTTTAATAAGCAACAAAACTAAACTTACACAAAATATTAAGTCGAAAGGGTGCACTTATTCCTTCCCCTTCTGCATTAAATCCGACGCATGAATAATTGCCTCCTGTTGATCTTGTTACGCCTTGCAGCACCAAGGAGTGGTTACTTATAATAACTCCATTAGATATGTTATGCAGCAAGGGTTGCTCCTGGAAACAATAAATTATCCATTTCATCCCAAACAGTTTGACAAAAGAATTTCATGTCTTACATTATGCCGCCACTCAATTCTGAATACTTGCGGGTGAGCTTCAACTAAACAATCAAAATAAACATCCGTTCCTTCCCGTATAGCGTTTGCATCTAAGGATGTACCCAACCGAACATATGCTTCTGGGACATCTATATATGAATCGACAATAGTTAATTATTACAGTTGTATAACTAAAAATTATCATGAACTCTTACATTGGATGTCGAGCTTCCAACCATCTTCCAAGGGCTCTGATGGGACTGCGTGATTATATGCTTTACAGGACAGGTATTTCCCTGCGTCCAATTTACTTAAGTTGATAGAAAGTGTGCTTGTGGTTTGATTTCCATCACTTGATGTCTTAAAAAAGAAATATTTAAACAATTTATTATCTTTACTTATTTTTCATATCAGCTTTAATATTAACTACTTTAATTTTAGCTTCAATAGAGGACTATGCAAACGCCCACCTTAGCTCAGATTTTCAAGTAACATTAATGATCGAGTATTATTAATTATACCTACAAGTTTCGCCACGAGTTCTTATTTAGATAAGATGTTTTTAAAGAACTTATTTTAAAAATAAATAACACGTGTTTGCGATAATCTTATTAAATATCAAATTTTACAGATCATTTAAAAGAAAAAACAAATTTTAAAAACTATAAATCGATTATGTTTTTTTCGGTTTACTTTACTTATTAAAAAATTAGTTAAATTTTTTTGTTATTTCGCAAATTTATCAGTTTTTTATGTAAATTTTTTACCGTTTCCGTGGTCTTCTCGAGGCGTATTCCATTTTGCCACCAAGTAATTACAGCTGGGGGACGAGATCCGGCACTTTGGCATAAAAGATCATATCTGCGACCTGAGGAAAGTGGTTGGTGGGCACCCAACAGCCTTATATTCAATGGTGCAACTAAAAAGCGGATAAGGAATAAGGACCAGTAAATTATCTCAACTAGGCTTAGAAACAAGGCACTTAAATTAATTTAATAATTTTTAGCTTAATGCATTCTATCATATAATAAATAAAATTTTTCTTACGTATTTACATCTCACAAAATGTAGATAATATTGATCATAAAATATAACTACTAATAATATTGCTGGTTCAATGTTACAAAAATAAGGAATAAATTAAATTTGAAGAAATTAAATTAAATTTAAAACATCTAAGCTCAGGGACACGTTAATACACATAAAATATAATATAATTAGTCAGAGATCACTCTAATGGAGAGATTGCTCCCCTTTCACTTCAACTGAAACAAGGACTACATCTTTTAATCGGAACTTTCCGGAACTCAAAAATGTGCGATCAAAAACTTAAGAAATTTAAGACGCGCTCTGCCGCATAGTATATTTAATTTAACTAAAAAAACTTAGCCTACAAGCACACATTAAGTAGCTTCATTTGACTTACAGTTCATGTCGATTTGCACCACTGCCTCCATAGTAGATGCTCGAGGATGGTTGATTGCTCTACAGGTGAGTCTGGAATTAAGATCTTCCCTTCCAAGCGGTCCGATCGAGATTTCACTTTGAACAATTTTCCCTCCAGTCATGTACGTAGTATCTGAAGCAATCTGTATTCCATCTCTATACCAGTTAATTGACGGAATGGGATTTCCTGGAAACGAAAACGGAAGTTAATGTCAGCAAAATTATCTTTTTTATCTCAGCCTGATCTTAAATATATTCAGACTTAACATATTATCTGTTAAAAATATTGTTTTACAAATTACACTTGATTACTCACGGGAGTATTTGAGTATACTTGATCTTTTGTTGTCTTTTAACATCAATGTAAAACATAATTGAAATATAATTGAAGTTCAAATACTTGAACATTTAAATATGCATATGAGGATACCACAAAAGAACTCAAATGATAATTTAAAAAATTAAAAAGAGATTGTCTTTTCAATATATTTAGTCAGTCAGTCAGTTGGCAGTCGTCTTTAATATCTATGAATTCACGGATAAATGCCATTTTTTATTCATATCTTTACAAGCCATAAACAAAGCTCAACCCATAATTTGTATTTGTTTAATTTCTACTGTAGGTGGTGTAGGTGGCAGTGGTGTAGCTGAGCATATCAGCAACTGTTTTTTTCTTGAGTCTTTTATTAGGTTATTATTTATTTATTTATTTACTTCTACGGGTTACTTACCTCCCATTACCTGGCATTTTAATAACACCATTTCACCTTCTGAATAAGGACCCACTACGGTTGAGCGCTCCACATTAGCATTATCTCGAATGACAACTTGTTTAGGTGGAGCTAAATTAAATAATGTTTAAAATGTATATATAAATTTATAAATTTAATGATTTTATCATATGTAGTTTTTAGGAAAGCTCTATTTTGACAATTATCACTTACAAATTACATCCAACTTGATTTGGCTGTTTTGTGTTTGAGCTTTTAGGAAATCAACTCGACATCTATAAGTTGCAGAATCTGAAGCTTGGGTATTTTGTATGGATAATTTGCCTGGCTCCTTGTCCAAAATAAAATACGCTCTATCTCCAAAAACTGATTCATCTGACCATCTTTTTGGCGCCCTTGAAATTCCATCGCGAATATCAACGCTAAACAAGAAAAAAAGGGTTGTTACAATTTTAGAACAATATTAAAATATTAAAACAATATTTAATTTAGCTAATACTTAAAAAGAACATTTACCTCCAATTTAAGTTGCAAAATTGATCGACTAATCTCACGCGCTTTTTTGGGAAAATTTACATTTGGTTGTAAATCAAATTACTTTACTCTTTTTACCTCGTGTCGATTTTAAAGTTTTGAATAAAATTTTTATATAGCTTTACTAATCGTTTAGTTAATGTAAGAGCATAAATAGGAAAGGCAAAAATTCAAAACGGCTTTCACCCCTTAGACTTGAATCTCTATTCTCTTCTATTATAATATTTAGAAAATTTAAGCTGTCATACTCATTTGATAGATTTTCTATGCTTTTATCAATTGATTGGTTGATTCACCGACGATCTGTGCAGAACATCAATGTGGGCACAAAAGATACATACATATATATGCATGCACGTACGAGTATGTAAACAAATCGGGATGTCGAATCTAACGTCTGGCTTACAATACGGATGTCATGGGCTTTTATTAAACCGAATTGGGTTGTAATCCGAACACATAATAAAATAATAAAAACATCTTTAAACTCTTTCACTCATACTATTTTTAATGGGTGCAAGTGATTCTTTTACACAAACACGCATCACAAAAAAAAATTTTCTTAAATGTCATTGTAAACTAAACATGTGGTTTAAAATCACAATTACCTATAAATGGGAGTGCCTTTGTCATCTCGATACCATAGTATTAAAACGACCTCGTCTCCTTCATACGTTGACACATTACAAGGAAGATAAATATTTTCTCCATGTAAAGCTTCAATTTGGTATACTAAAATTTAAAAAATTTCATAATTTAGTTTTATTTGAATTTCGCAGGAAAGGTCGCAGGGATATTTAACACACACTTATAACGGGTTTTTAGATTTCGGATAATGATTTATTTTGGGCTCATTTAAACATTTATGTGTTTAATTACGTTTTTACATACTCATTAATGGTCGTATATATGTAGATGCTAAATAATGTTTTGCTCAATAAGTTTTGCAAGGCCGGTATACTTAAATGAGACTGTGTATAAGTCATCTAATGTTATAGCCATAAAATAATAATGCTTTCTTACAAATATGAAATTTATTGTAGGGCTTTTAATTGTTGGAAGCGTTTTTTTTTTTTTTTTGCTTGTCTTTTGTTGTTGCAATATTTTATTTATTTTTTGGGTATTTTTTGTAAATATTGAGGATGTACATATATGTTTTTTAAAGTAAACTTACCATCTTTGCTTGCTGTTATGGTATCCATAAGAAACAATATTGAAACCAAAAGGAAGACAGCAACCTTTTCCATATTGCACTGCGCCATTAATACATTTGTATAATTTAATCATGGAATGGTAATATGAGTTCCCTATGTAACACTCACATTTATTTAGTATATGGTAGAATTCATATTCACTTCGGTTTAGGTAAATATGTACATATCTTTCATATACATTTATGTATTTGAGTATTATATATGCGGTATAACGAAGTTAACTAAATTCTTATTGGTTTTCAAGCCAATGAAATTAATATATGTAATTGTTTTTCAGACCGATTAATAAAAAAGAATTTACTGTATTTAATTTGAATTCAAACAACCTTGTCAATTCATAGAAACAAACTCATGCAATGGTATGTATTCCCTTACTGGAACAGCATCCAGCAGCCGAACGAACTTAGATACCGAAACACTAACGGATATACACAATAGAAGTTGACGCACAATTTAAGGCGTATCTAGAAATTTATACAGCACCAAAAGCACTTTAAAATAAAATTATTAAGTTCTGGACCGTTTTTTATAAGATTTTTTTTCAAGAAAATTTATTTCGAAATTTTTTTTTATTTCGAAAAAGGACTTCAAATACAGCTTTTAATAATAATTTCTGCACATTATTTTAATGCAAATTCCGAAAACTCCGTTACTCATTGGGAAATTTATTACACTCAATTTTTAAACTAGAAATATTTTTCTCGCCAGGATTTCTTATTTCTTTTCCAGCCACAAAACAAAACTAACTAGAGCTGTGTAATTCTAGAGAATTTCACCTGCCAAACTGGGCAGAAAAGCTTAATAAAACGCATGCGCCTTAAATGAAGTAAGCATTGGAAATATGACCTTTGAGTACCTACCACCTTAACTTCCAGTAAACGGAATCTAGAACCTTAAATGACTTTGACTTCAACAAATTTCCTGCCTTAACAAAAATGTATTTACAAAATATATATGTTTCATCGCTCAGCAATAATTGCTTAATAAATACGAATTCCCTTGACAAAACAATATCTTATGTATTGAGGGAAATATTTTTAAATATATGTATATTGTAAAACCAAAAATGGTGAATTCAAAACTTTGCTATATGATCGCAGAGCGGGCTTATTTATACTCTGTAAGTTATATGTTATCTGTTAGTTGTAATAGATTGTAAGATTTAAAAACTTGTTTTAAGTCCCCTCTGGGAGAATTTTCAACAATAAAGGAAAGAGTAAAAAAAAAATATGTATACTCTGCAAAAAAAGTTCAAATTTCCCACTAACTTAACTTGCATAAATAGTTTCTTAATATAAAACCACGGTGTTTAAGAATTAAATTTAAAAGTAAGCATATTTGTATGAAGGTAAATTGTAAATTGGCACAAAGCCCTGTCTTCATTATAATAAATCACGAAAGTAAAAAAAAAAATTAAAATGTTATGTTATATGTTAAATATTAGTTTTAGATGATATTCACTCTCTTAACATTATCTCATTGTTTTGCCTACTCTTGTGCAAAACATTTATCAATTAATAATATGTAAATGTAAGTTTAAAATTATGTTAAATTAAAAAAAAAAAATTTAGGGTTCGATCGGTTGAATCCGATCAACAACTAGCAGTCAGGGGACAAGGGTATAATAGTTTCGTGCGAAAGTATGTAACATATAGAAGGCATAATAAGAAGCAAAAATGAAATTGATCTGATCTAGCCGATCAGGCAGAGAAAGTTTAATATATATAGCAGTAACAGTGTTAATATTATAGCAAAAGTTTGTACAGAAAAAATGAGAATAAAAAAACCGTTCGTTTTATACCAAATTGGACCAAGCCGTTCATAATCAACGAAGTAAACTGAAGTCAAAGTTTACTAGCTGCACACTGAGCCAATTGGATTTGAACAGAAAATGTTCGTTATAACAGTCGCAAAATTAATTAATTTCTTTAAAACGAAAATAATATAATTGGTTCAGCGGGCAACTAGTTGCGACTATAAATTGAAATCTAAGCTATTCTATCTCTTAAGTTGGGTCGAATTGCACACGGTGTGCAAATCAAATTTAAAATCGGTTGTTCAGTGGTTTAGAAATCCATTGCTTGCAAACAATGTGACACGCATTTTTTTATATATTTTTATTATATTTTTTTGTGCTAAATACCCTTTTTGAGGTACCCCGGAAAACATTTTGGTGCTTTTAATATTGTGAATTTTAAGGGCACTCTCGATCGTTTTAGGGGCAAACATTTTGATTGATTAAAGGACGAAAAGGTTTGTTTTAGCCTAAGTCATTGCATTTACCGACTCCACTCGGCGGATATGTTTACCGATTGGAATTTGAATGCTGATATCTTCATACTAGTGGTGCCCTACACTGATATTGAGGAAGCTGCCAGGATTCTTGGTCTGATGATCCGAAGCTTTTAGCAAAAATACTTAAAATCATATTTTAATCTTGTTTAATTTGAACTGAAATGAAAGCTTTAAGTCATAATAATATACTTCATATATACTTTATATATATATATACTTCAAGTATGAAGATACCCTTTTTGTCTCATTCAATTCTAATGTAATGATTTTTGCAATAATTTTATGCGTTAATCATCGTCTACTTGTAAACCCACTCATGTACCATGATTTTGTGTGCCTCTCTTTCTCTCTCCTCCGTTCACTAAAAGCTCCTCATCAAAACGCTTGTTTGAAACCCAATCGGAACCACCCACCCTAGAAAGAACTCCTGAACTTTTTATTTCCTGAAACGTTTATTGTTAATATCGGTAAAAAAAATGTTTAAAAAAAAATATATGTGGAATTTTGTGCTCTTCTGTATAAATATCCACAAAATACCGAACTTAACCTATGCGATTTGAAAAAAAATAAAATTTTAATTGTGCCAGGGCTGAATTTTTAACCAAGTTCCAACTTTAACTTAGAACATGTAATATACACTTTCTTAATATTATTTACAGCTATACCACAAATGAACGAATTTAATTACAAAAACGTGCACTATGGCTCCATGGTCCCTTAAATCTGCTCAACATTTAGATATATAAATTGAACTAGATCCGATTCAGTCATTCAGTTTTATTCGTTCCCGTTTCAATGTTTTTACAGAAAAATAGAAGAAAAAGATCAAATTGAAATATGTCAACTGATTCAGGATTATCTTCCGTTTTGGATTTGGAAGAAAAACTGTCTTCAGCTAAGCAATCGCTAATTATTCTAAATGAAAACATTCGTCGCCGATTTGTTGGTCATAAGCCAAGCCAAATCATAAGGTCGGAAAAAGTCGATCCAGAGTACAATCACGACAAACAAATTCAGCGCCATGATTTTATAAAGTCCAAACGACGTATGCTGGACCTAAGATCCCCGCATAAAAATATTTCAACTGGAGATGCACCGGATGAGTACCGTCCCCGCATTAACTCCAGGGTTATTAGAGAAATGCCCTCCAAGGAAGAAGTAGTGGAGGCTCAAGGAACTGATTCCCAATCAAGAGCCCGAAACCGACGAATGTTTGGATCCTTAATTGGGACCTTGCAAAAGTTTTGCCAGGAGGAAACACGCCTTAAACAAAGAGTTGATAAAAAGGCTGAGATAGAAAAAAAATTGGAGCAACAGGAGTTACTGGAAAAAGCAATGCTCAAGAAAGAACGAGAATCTTTATTCTTAGACAGAAAGCGAAAGCAGTTAGAAATTAGATGTCTGGAAGTCAAAATGGCACGCTTAAAGGACTTTCGAGTTTGGGAGCTATCTATGATAAACCAAAAACATCATATTCGAACAAAATCCAAACCAAACTTATTCTATCTTCCGCGAACACACAACAACCGAACGGAACAATTGCTTCGCGAGTGCCGAACCGAAGTCGATCAAATTATAGAACTTAAGCAAAAAGAATTGCAAAATAAGCTAAAGGAGTTGGAAAACACTCAAGATACTCAAAAAGATCATCACATGGACGAGGACAAAGCTTGTGAACAAATTGGTAAGCATTTGTATTTTTTGAAAAACTCAACCAATCCTAAAAAAATTCGATGAAGATACTACTGTGGGCAAAAAGTAAGGTGAATTTGTTTGTAAAATGAAAATTCTTTATTTATTCTTCTAAATCAATTTCATCCCCTTTATGCCAACGTTTTTTCAAATCCTCGAAACAGGCCAAATAGTCCCTTTTTGGTATAGCAATGAGCGCCCTCGGCGATTTCGCGTTTATCTCCCCAATCGACTCGAAACGCGTTCCCCGGAATTGTGTCTTGAGTTTTGGGAATAGCCAAAAGTCACACGGAGCCAAATCAGGAGAATTTGGTGGTTGCGGAACGATATGCGTTGAATTCTTGGCGAAATGGTCACGAAAAACGAGTGCAGTGTGCGAGCGTTTTTGGTACCAAACGAGATTTGACTTTTCGTAGGCCCAAATGGTCTTTCAA
>JBAMCP010002543.1:0-11805 GCA_037075105.1 Lissocephala sabroskyi | reverse complement strand
CAAAAGCTTCTTATATAGCCGACTGGATAATGGAATTCGATCAAGGTTTCGGGGCCTTAGCGCCGGCACTTGGCATCGCAGTCGGCCTTGGAGCACCAGCGGTTGGAGTTGCCGCCACAGCCGTGGAAAACCATCGACACGCAGGTGCCATTGGCTGCTCCGGTGGCGGTTCCATTGAGGCCTCCTCGGTAGTACCACATGTGCCGGTTGCCCGAGCGGCGGCAGCGACGCCGGCGTCCATGGCCAGGGTCCATGGCACCCACACAGGACTGGGGGGCTACTGGGGCAGATAAAGAGGATCAGGAAGGGCAGGGAGCTTGAATGGAACTTACTGGGCTGGCCTTTGCACTGGGAGGGATCCCTGGGTCGCCGGCCTCGGTTGCGACGGGCCGAGGTCACAGCGAGGAGCAGGCAAAGCCAAAAGACAAAAACAGCTAAACGCATTCTTCAGCCTGTCCTTGAGTCCTTGAGCTTCTAAAGTCTGTAAGCCAACTGCTGGCTGGGTTGCCACCGACTGTCTATAAAGTGAAATCCCAGGCGATTATATTTATTTATAGGTCAGACTTTCGGGTGATTGTGGGTTCGTTTCTGGGTCAACTTTTGTTTCCTTTACGTTTCCAGGGTTCGCGTGTGCTGTGAACCCTTTTCTGAGATTATGTTTGGGATTCTTTTGTTGCTTGAGCAAATAGGTCAACTCTGTAAAGAAGATTATCAATATCAAAAAACTTAAGGTCGATTTTTGGGTCACTAACTTGCTATAAAAGAACCTCGAGATCTCCAATCGAGCATTCAGTTTATCACTCGTGAAATCCGTAAAATGAAATTGATTTTCGTGTTTGCTTGCCTGGCTTTCTTTATAACCAGAAGCTCGGCTAATCCTGGCCAGGTGCTTTGCCAGGGACGTCCTGGTAAGTCCTAAGGATCCCCTAGTAAAGCTTTTAATTCACATTTCCTTTGTAGTCAATCAGCTGTGCACTGGAGGACGAGATGAGGGCAACAGCAATGCCTTCCATTGCCGCTTCTTCCAACAGGACCCCATGTGGTACTTCAATGACCGCGGCAGGACCTGCGAGAGGATGAGATACCGCGGCTGCGGGGGCAACGGCAATCGCTACTGCACCCTCGATGATTGCCGCAAAAAATGCCGAGCTCGCTAAAATCGATTGCCCCCGAAAATTGAATAAAACACGATTCTCAGACCATTGGAAATAATTCCCGATTTATTGGAGGGTGGGGATAACCAAAAGTTCAAGAGATTGTTGTATGTCAATTGTTAAGGCCTTTGATTTAAATTCTTGGTGACTTTTGTTTCCCTGCATGTAGAATTTAAAAAGAAATATGGAACCCTTTTTCTTTAAAGACAATTAAAACCCGATTCTGGGGCACTGATTCGCCTTAAAAACCCCAACACCTCCAATCCAAAACACCAGTTAAGCTTTTTAAGGTTCCAGAAAATGAAGTTAATTTATTTGCTTGTCTTTCTGTTTTTCTTTATAAGCAGAAGCACGTCTGGAATTGGTACGGAAGTTTGCCGAGGACGTCCTTGTAAGTGAGAATTTAAAGAATTTGAGTAGCCTTTGCAACTTTTTTTTAGTCTTTCGAGAGTGCGTCGGGAGACGAGACGAGGGAAATAATAATTCCTTCCATTGCTCGGTCTTCGCGCAGAATGAAATGTGGTACTTCAATAGAGGGAGAAGAACCTGCCATAGCATGCGATATTTGGGCTGCGGGGGCAACAACAATCGATTCTGCAGCTCGGTGGATTGCCGCAAACAGTGTTTGCGTCCCTGGTAAATAATATAGGAGGACTTTATGGATGGATAACTTAGTCTTGGAGTCCTTAACTATTAAAGAATTTGAGGAGAGAGATCCCACGTTTTCAGACTACAAACCCAAAACAGGAACGATTAAACATTATTTAATATCTGAAAAATATAATTAAGATCTTTATAAATCTTATAAGGCAGTTGGTAAGTGTGGCAACCCTGCGCTTGACAAAGCCGTAGCTTATTTTATATTATTACAATCTTCAGTATTAGGAGGAAATTAATAATGAACAGGAAAAAGAAGAAGCTAAAAATGTTTTAACCCTAATAGTTTCTAAGGGTAAAGGGTATAAAAAGGATAGAATTATTCAGTTACTGATAGTGCAGGATGCTTGGATCGTTAGTTTCCAACAAAGCAACCAGAGTGTGAATTAAAGGATCCGTTACAGAACCAGATTAAGTATTTAAAAGAAAGTATTAAAGAACAGGAAGAAGAAATAAAAATTAAGAAACATTTTCTTACCCTTACCAATTTTAAGGGTACAAAGTATAAAAATGATTGTTATTAAGTTTCCAACAATCAGAAAATGAGTTGAAGGATTCATTCCACTCTAGCAGTTGACAATCGATATTGAATATCAGATAAAAAGTTAAGGAATATAAGGGTACAGGGTATGAAAATGATTGTTATTAAGTTTCCAACAACCAATCAATGAGTTTAAGGATCCGTTTCACTGTAGCACTCGATCGGTAGGGAATCGATATTGAAAATCGTATAAATAGTTAAGGAATATAAGGGTACAGGGTATGAAAATGAACCAAATTATAAGTTAAACGATCCGTTGCCCTGTAGCAATCGAATGGTAGTGAAAATCGTATAAACACTTAAGGAATATAACTCCAATTTATAAGATTTATCGGATTGTGCTTCATTGTATGCGATATCGGCACGTGGGCCCGACCTGCCGACCGTCGCTTTGTTCCCCGACAACAAAACCCCAGACGATCAATGGAGCGGGCGTCCATATAAACCCAGAGAAAGTCGCGCTAACCGAACAGTTCAAATTCTACTCGAATCCTTTCACAATGAAGCTGGTTATGCTGGGGATCCTGGTGGCCTGCCTGGCCACAGTCCGAGCTCAGTGCAGAGGACAACCGGGTAAGTGAGTGGCCGCCAGGCGTTGGATAATCTGCGACTTTGTTGCCATTCCCAGCCGTCCAGGACTGCGAGGGCGGGCGCAACGATGGATTCTCGGACTCCCCCAACTGCAATACGAATGCCAACGACCAGATGTTCTTTTTTGTCCCTCGACTCAACGACTGTCTCAGTTTCTCCTTCCGTGGCTGTGGCGGCAACAACAATCGCTTCTGTTCCCGGCAAATCTGTCGGGTTCGCTGTCGGCGCATCACTGGATAAACTCGATTAAAGAAAAGCTCACAGCAATTGCAGTTCCTTTATTTGGGGGTTATTGTTTTCCCAAAAACAGCTGGGGAAAGTGGCACAGGAACTTACCCTATAAAGCGGGAATTTAACCACTCGCTGATCAAAATGAAACTGCTGGCGGTTCTGAGTTTCCTGGTTTTAATGAAGGATTCCCTGGCCCTGGAGAATTGCTTCGCCCGGCCCAGTGAGTCGTGGGGTAAACTTGGGGAGTTTTTATAAGGAGTTTTTATTTCTCTAGATCGTCCGTCCTGCCGCGGGCAGCGGGATGATGGCAATGCCAATCGACCCACCTGTGCCCTGACTGCTCGTGACCTCATGTGGTTCTACAATCCCAACTCCAGGAACTGCGAGAGCATGAGGTTTTTAGGCTGTGGGGGCAACGACAATCGCCACTGCTCGTTGGCCGATTGCCGGAATCGGTGCATGAGTCGGGGGTGAATTGGGATTATAGAGGAAGCTGAGGAATAACTAGAAATAAAAGATTTAGAAAGCTGAGGAATTCAGTTCTTCGGTGAAGATATATTAAAAAATGGAAATAACTGGAAATAGAATATTTAGAAAGCTGAGGAGTTGCCTGAATCGGTGTATGGATCGGGGGTGAATGGGGATTATAGAGGAAGCTGAGGAATTAAAATAATTAGAAATAAAAGAACAAGAAAACTGAGGAATTCAGTAAAGATTTATTCATTAATGGAAATAATCTTTAATCGGAGTTATAGAGCCAAAGGAAACTAATAAGAATCAAATCCTAAGAGATTCCCGAAAACCCTCTGGGCTTTTGGAATTATTGGAATATTTGGAATTGTTTCAATGCTTTTTTCTGTCAATGAGTCACCTTCTGGCGCTGCCAGCTAAAATACCAACGCATACACAAAAAACACACACACATCCACGTGTCCGTAGTCATAATTTTTGACTCCCGAAAAACTGCACATGTTCGAAGAGCAGCGCAGTCAACAGGTGAAGAAGCAGAAAGAGGGGGAGGGGGAAGAGAAGCTGGCCACCGATAAAGAGCAGGGAAAAGAAGCAAATAACATAGAACGAATGAACGACACTGATCTCTTAATAGAAGTTAACAGAGTTAACATATTTGTAACAAAGAACAAATATAAAACTTCTTTCTATTCTCTCATATTCCCCATTCCTCCCAATAGGCAAATAAGCAGACCAACGAAAGAAGAAAAAAACCACAACCGCATGGCAAAATGTTATACACATGCAAAAAACCCTTCATTGCTTATGATTTTCGAATTCGAATGCAGTTGGCGATCAGCCATGCGCTCCCTCCCCTCCCCCTACCACCCACAAACTTCTAACGACGCCATAAACGTTTTGGGGTGAAGTTCGAAAAATTACATGCTCGCCTATGTCAGTCGAGTTCGAAAAGTTCGAAAGCGTGGACGTGAATTCGCGAGCTCCGCGTGGCGCCGGCAAATAAAATTGCAAAAAATATAGAAAACGCGATTTGAACGCCGTTAAATAATTGTAATATTGATATTCAATCAGTTCGTGATCGATTACCTTCGATTTTACAGCGATTTGAGCCCATCGCGACCCCCCTCACCCCGTCTGGCCAGATTTTCTACGCAGTTTGTCAGTGTGTTTTCGGTGCTCCGCGTGTTTCTCTGTCGCTTTGTGTGCAATTCTAACGGAATAGGCAAAGGCGAGCGTAAAACTGTCCCCCTTCTCCCCTCTCCCATCCACTCGCCTTCGCTTTCCATGCATATTCCCGGCGTCTGCGCAGTTTTTCTAGAATGTTCCGTTTCTTTCGGTGATACAAATCGCGACTTGTCTGTGCGCGTCGGCGACTAAAACAACAACAACAACCACTGGACCAAGAAGAATAGCGACAACAACCACACCAACAATTTCTCGGTGAGTTTTCTTTTGGTTTTTGTAATTGTTTAATTGAATTGATTTATTTAAATTATTTTACGCAACGAATCAAAGTCATTGATGATTTTCAGTTTTAAATTAAAAATCCATAGAAATTGTTCTTATTTTTAATGCCGATGTGTGGGAATTTTTGGACTTCGTTAGGGATTTTTCTATCTGCAGAAAGATAAGATGGGATTTCCAAAAAGAAGACTTTCTTTATCGGATATAAAGAATTTAAAATCAATAGAATTTTTGGAATTTTGTTGAGATTTTACAATCTGTGAAAAATTAGCAGACTGCTCTCGATTAGAAGTGTTTAAAATAGAAGACTTTTTTATGGGATAAATGGAATTAAAATCCACAGAATTGTTGGTATTATGAATGCCGATGGGTGGGAAGTTCTGGAGTTTGTTAAGAATTTTTCATTCTGAGGAAAGTTAAGAGTCTGCTATCGATTGGGATTTCAAAAAAAGGAAGACTTTCTTAACTGTTCTGGGGTTTGCTTGGGATCTTGTATGTGTATTGTACATTCTGTGGAAAGTTAGGAGACTGCTCTCGATAAAAATATAAGACATTTCCTTGTGGGATAAATTAAAATCAAAAACCACAGAATTGTTGGTATTTTCGATGGATGGAAAGTTCTGAAATTTGCCAGGGATCTTACAATCTGTGGAAAGTTAGGAGTGCATTTTTGATTGGGTCCGTAAAAATAGAAGACTTTTTTTTATGGGATAAATGAAATTCTCGTTTATTTTTGTTGGCTTCTTTTTCTCTTCTTTTCTTTTTCTGGGGATGGGTTAATCTCGTAAAATTAAACTAAATAATAACTTTAAATTTGTAACAAAATGTAAGCTTATAGGAAATAAATGAATATACAAAAAAGGCCGACTTAATGAACAATGCAAAAATTTGTAAGCACAACAAAATACTTAGGATCTAAAACTTAAACAGACTGTACAAGGACTTAGGACTAATTAGGCTTGTGGATTCTATAGAATTTTGATTTCTTTGCTGTGGATTGGTAGTATTTATTGGTAGTATTTTATTGGTATTTAATTGGTATATTCGAGTTGTTCTCTTTGCTTTGCCATCAGTAATTAATTCTATATAATAATCCTACGATCTAAAGGCTTTGAACGGAATGCGGTTTATTTTTGTTGTTTTTTTTTTTTGGATGGAAATGCACGTTCGCTATTCGCTAAAATGTTAGTGGTATTTTTTTTAGTATTTTTTCTTTAATCTGCACAGGTACGCAATCGTAGTTCAGAGTAAGTAAAAGTTTGCTGACGATATCTGAGGTAGGTTCTTTTTTTTTTTGTTATCATTTAAAATCTTTCGGATTCGGAAATCGGGCAACTGCTGTCAGTCAAGCGACGAGCGATTGAGCGGTCGATGTCGATGGTCTTATGATCGATTATAATCGAAAAAAAGTAATCGAATTATGTCTGCTTTTATGGGTTCGATCGTTTGGTGTCTTTGTTTTGAGTTTTTTTCCTTTCTAGAAAAAGGATTGCGTAGAAGGATCTCTCAGTCGGTTTGTCGTTTGATCGTTCAGTCGATTAGTTTCTAAGTCGCTTATTAGCTCGATCACAGGATCGCTTGATCCATGAATCGCTCAGTTGCTTAGTCGCTTGATCGCTTTGTCTCTCAGTCGCTTAGTCGCTCCGTCGATAAGTCGCTTGGTTGCTCGATAACTTTATTGCTCAGTTGCTTAGTCGCTTGATCGCTTCGTCTTTCAGTCGCTTAGTCGTTCGATCGCTTAGTCGCTTAGTCTTTCAGTCGCTTAGTTTCTCAGTCGCTTATTAGCTCGATCGCTGGATCGCTTGATCCCTCAATGGCTTAGTCGCTCGATCGCTGTATAGCTCTGTCAAAAGGTCGCTTAGTTGCTCGATCGCTCTGTCGATAATTCGCTCGATCGGTTAGTCGTTCAGTCGCTCAGTCAGTCGTCGTAAATTTGCTTCAGTCGTAAGTTAATTGTCGCTCAGTCGCTCATCGCTTGTTGCACAGGGTTGGCGTATTTAGGTGGTCTGAGGAAATGCTAAAAAATACTAAAAAAAAGTGCTCGAGATAAATAACGAAATAATTTAAATAAAAATACGATTAATTAAGCAAAATAATGCATAAAAAAAAATTATAAAAACAGTCTTGTTGGTTGCATTTTGTGTTAGTTCCCCCCGGGGCCCCAAAACGACCCCACAGGCGTTTCAATCTCTTCGAGTGTTGGTTGGTTGGTTGGGTAGGACGTAGGACTTCAGGACCAGGGCGGCTCGGACTAATTCCTTAAACTACTTCAACATAAATAAATGCATCTTAATAACTGGGAGTACGCTTGTCTTTCATCGATCTTAAGTCAGCTGGGGGCGGGGTGGGCGTTGGGTTTCTCTATATACACTTTCGATCGGCCAAATCAGGCTTTATACATCACACTATATACAATGCTATTTACAGTCGTTTGTCTGGCTGCCGACCTCAGCTCACCTGCTGGGTCAGCAGATTCACCAGCTCCGTCCTCTCCATGTTGCTCAGCGTATGCATGTCCACCCCCAGAGCAGCCGCCACCGCCTCGATGTCCAGGCCGAAGGAGGTCAGCAGCTCCAGGAAGCGCATCTCCTCGCCGGTCAGCGGGTTCGTCAATGTCGGGCACGAGTGGTTGCACTGCGGCCAGCTGCAGCGTTCCAGCAGCCGCAGGTTGCACCTTTCAGGCACTCGTGGTACCCGTGGCCGCCGCTTGGTGGCGCTGTTCGAGGCGCGGTGCTTGCCGCTGGTCGGCTGCTCGGCGTCGCGCTGCTGCTGCTGCTGCTGGCGGCGGCGCTTGCGCTGCTCTTGGCGCTGGCGCTGCTGCTCGGGGGTGTCGTTCTTGTGCTTCTGGCGGCGGCGCTGCTGGCGTCGCCGCTCGTTGGCTGCCGAGGCCGCGGCGTCAGCCTCGTTCTCCTGGCGGCGCTGCTGCTTCTGGCGGCGCAGCTTGCGGCGCTTTTGCTCTTGGCGGCGGCGCTTGCGCTCTTCCCGCTGCTCTTTGGTCAGATGATTGCGCTTGCGCTTGGTCACTGTGTTCTCCTTGTGTAGCAGGCGTTGGCGGTGCTTTTGGTGTCTTTGGTGTCCCGTGGCCAACGCAGAGGTCGTAGGCTCGGTCGAGCGCTTCAGTTTGTCGTGCCGCTTGCGGCGGGTGGCGTGCTCCCAGCAGCGCAGGGCCTCCGGCAAACTGATGTCGTCGATTTTGATGTTCACCCAGTCGCGTTTCGAGAGCACCGCATGGCCAATGCAGGAGGGGGCAAAAACGGCGCTTACATTGTCCAAGGAAGAGCGCAAAGCCCCGCCCATTTCGTGGATATAATTCCATTGCTGCGGGGTCACCGGGGCGCCCACATTGTCCGCCCGCATTTGGGCCTCGTCAAACAGCCACTGGAACACAAACAAGGGAGCTGCGGAACCAAAAAGAAGTTAGTTGAAAGATTTTAGACGTTAAAGATCCTGATGAACTCACTCTTGAGCGTGGGGTAGAGGCGATAGCCGAAGTAGCAGCGCCAGGGCTCGTTGGGGTGCTCGCGGGCACAGTCCTCGGGCAAGAGGCCCTGCCAGAGCTTCCAGCCCTGGCGCACGGCCTCGCTGGAGGCCACAGCCGCCGGCGTGTAGGGCTCCCGGTCCAGAAACCAGCCGGAGTCGCTGACTCCGCGCACGGTGACCGGCAGCTTCATTTCGTTTACCACAAACTCCCGTATGCGGTCGAGGTTGAGCAGGACCCCCAGACCACCGGCCGAGGAGCCCACCAGGAGCAGCTCACCGCCCTCCAGGCGGCCCAGGCCGAGGGGCACCAGGTCGGCAATCACCTGGCGCAGAATCAAGGCGCCCATAAAACGCCAGTCGTTCTCCTTGGACAGCGGCTCAGTGCGGGTGCCCGACCAGGAGTCACTGCTGCAGTACGGAACCAGGACATGGTTGGCATTGTGCCAGTAAGGATTCTCCTCCGCATGCGGCGACAAGATGCCACCAACTGCAAGGACAGGAAACAGATTAGAAAAGGAAAGGAGGCTTTGATGATTTTACTTACCGTCTCTGGTCTCGGGCCACTGGGTGGAGGTCATGAGATGCCTCAGGCGCATCCAACGCGCCCGGCAGGACCGCAGATCGAAGCAATGCCAGCCTCCCTCCAGGAACACAATCCACTTCTTGGAACTCGTCTGGGATTTTCTCAGATAGAAGCCCGCGTGGCTGCCGTCGTTGCAGGTGATGCTGTTGTTGGTCAGCTGGGCCTTCTTGAGCGAGCGGCTGTGGTCGTCGGCCGCGGCCGCGGCTGAGGTGCTGCTCAGCGACTGCATGATCATGTAGTTGTGATTGATCATGTTCAGGTGGGTGTCGGGGGGTGGGAGGTCGCTGGTGTTGTCGGCGCTGGCGGCAGCGTCGGCCGGGGCCGCGGCACGCGACTCCACCGCGGGCAGCAACCCAGCGATCAACAGAATGGGTAAAATTGACAGCGCGCAGCGGCGCAGGCGCGTGCGCAAACGCGGCGGCAGCGGCAGCGGCAACTGTGAATGAAAAAAACAAATGGAATTTAGCGGCGCTCTCTCAATTGCTCTCTCGCTCTCTTTTCATTCACAAACGACGGCGGCGGCCGTTGTCATCGTAATTTTCTGCCGACGTCGGCGTCGCTGCTGCTGCTCTTTACAGTTGTTTTTGTTGTTGTTTTTGCTTTTGTTTTTTTGGCGGAAAAACTCGCTTTGATCAAAATGCGAGCAAGAAGCTTTGCCGATAAGATCAAAGAAATTTTTGCCGCATTTCGTTTTGTTGTCGTTTTTTGTTGTTTCTTTTTTTTGGTTGCTCTTTGCGTTGTTGTTGCTGTTGTTTTGGCAGTTACGTCGTCTGCTTTTGTTTGTGTTTGTGGAGAAAACAAAAAAGGCACTTCCCCTCCCTCCTTCACCTTCTCCTCCTTCCAGCGGTTTAACCGCGTTCGTCTGTTCTATTTCACCTGGCGGTGGGGAATCTTTGCTTGCTTCTCTTTTTTATACCCTGTTCCTGTCTCTTTCCCGCCTTGTACTTGGCTTTGAACTTAAAAGGTCAGTGAGGCAGTGGGCGTGGGCTGATTGAAGGTGAGGGTACAAGGGATAAGAGGGAAGTCACTGGGACAGTGGGTCGATTTAGTTGTTAGCCGTAGACAAGTTCTCAGCGGAAGGGTAAGGGGTATCAAGGGCAATGAAACTCTTGATGACGAATTGGATTCAATAGAATAACACTTCCAGACATTTTTAAGCTAAAAAAGAGCGAGGGTAAAATTGGGGAGAAGGGTAATGGGTAATTAAAACAACAGTTCATCTGTTTATTCGAATAAACAATCACTAAAATTTACATTACTTCTTTGATATGTCTGCCCATCACCCCCAATAGATCCTTTAACTTTTGCTGCTTATTTTAGTCTATTCCTCTCTCCGTAGAAGGGTAAAGGGTTTGATGGGTAATGTAATTTAACACAATACGAATTGAAGGAGATAAGGCTTTTTGGGTAAAGACTTTGGGCAATTCAAAGGATAAAGAAAAGCGAGGGTAAAATCGGGGAAAAGGGTAAAGGGTAAAATTGCCAAGAGTTCATCTCTTTAATCGTATTAAATTACAGCTAAAATATTTAAGTTACCGCTGCTTATTTTGGTCTATTCCCGTCTTTACCCTTACCCCTTTTTTACTTTGTCCGTTGTCATTATCACCCAAGCGGGAGGTGTGGATGGGGCGTGGCATTGCCTTTGTTTTTATTGCTGTTGCTGCTGGCGTTTCATATTTGATTGCTGTTTGTCCAATTGTCGCGTCGTCAGTGCTTGTGGCAAAGTTCGGCGCAGCCAACAGAAGAAGGTGAAGGGTGGGGGAGGGGAAGGGGAGGGAGAGACACACAACAACGTGTTCTTTTGAAGTTCGCCGACGCGCCTAACAAATTGACAACAACAACAATAAACCAAAGAGCCTGGCGTTAGACGAGTTGATTTGTGATTAGTTTACCTGCCCGACAGCCAGACAGTCGGACAGTTGGACAGGAAGGGGGACCGTCAACTCTCTCACGTGCGCGGATTTACGTTTGAGTAAACACAACGCGTGCCAACCAACAGAAATACTCACGCACACAAGCAAACAAACGAAGTCGGCAGTCACAGCGCAACGCCGACGCGCCTGATTATCGCCATTCACAGAGAGCGGCGGCGAGCGTGCGCACTGCAATCGACCAAGAGAGCGCGAGCAGGTGAACGATCGAAAGTGTGTGTGCGTATGCGTGTGTGTGTGAGTGGCGGCAAAGCCAAAGAAAAAATGTTCACAAGCGCCGCTTAATTACCCTATATAGAAGACTTAAGTTGCGCTATTAATTGCGGGGCAGTGCTTATTAATATTTTTTCTCTTTCTGTTGTTCGCTTCGATTTCTTGATCGGCTCTCTGCCCTCCCCCGGCAATCAGTGTCGCCAGCAGACTGACCGACCGACCGACCGTTCAGATAGAAGACTCGGCCAGGGGTGTTATCAGGAGGGGGTGGGGGTAGTCCAACTACTTGTCACAGCGATTAAATTGTCAGTTTTTTTCTTTTTTTATTTATTATTAATTACTGCAAAATAGTTAAAAGGCCTCAACTTGAATCGCCGACACTGGCGCTTACCTTTGCCAGGGTACAGGGAGGGGGGTGGGGGAATATACACCCCGTTGTGACTTGAATTGATTTGGTTTTTGTATTTTTTAGTCGGTGGCTTTTGATAT
>JBAMCP010002542.1:0-11806 GCA_037075105.1 Lissocephala sabroskyi | reverse complement strand
TCCAGCCCTAAGAGTATGGGATGAATTTTTACTTCCAATTTCTTCGCGCCTTGTAAAATTCTGCGAAAATCTTTTAGATGGACGCAAACAAAAAAAAAAAGGGAAGTTGAAAGGTCAAAAAATAATGGCTTTTGCAGAGCAGGTCAATTGGGAATCACCGGGACGATGATGTTGACAGTTCTTTGGAATTTTTCAGGATTGATCGCGACTTTTACGTGGCGAACCGAAATCGAGCCAAGCAAATCTTATTTGCTCCTGCTCTTGAGGTAATTTTTGGATTTCTCTAAGTCTTTTTCAGGGCCGGCTACAATCAGACCCAGCAGGACATCATATGCTCCCAGTAGCCATTGGACAACTGCGTGCCCTGCCAGCCGCCCATCTCTGTATACAGTAAGAGTCAATTATAGATGAAGAAATGTTGGCACCACAAGGCTAAGGTATATGGGTGGTAATAAATAAAGAGTAATAATAATACTTTTAGAAATCTACCTAAAGAAAACCAACATAAAACTATTCAGCGCAGGCGTAAAATTGCCTTGGTTATTTTATCGCATGCAACTAAAAGAATTCTTATGCGATATTTACAACTTGTCGCCTGCAATTAAAAGAAATCGCTGACTTTTTTATGCAAATTGAATTAAAAAAGATCTAGAAATCTTATAGACCGATTTAATTAAGCCTAAAAGGTTTTTCTATACAATTAGTCATCATTTATTTTGAATATTTCCAGCCCAATGTGCATTGGATTAATCATTGAAACCGAACCCTTCTCCAGCCTCATTCCACTCCCATTCTCATCAGCACTCGATTTCCTACGCCAGCAGACAGCGTGGCGGTGACCTCAATCGGCGGCTTGTTGGCCTGAAATGAAACAAACTATTAAAATTAGCATAATTCAATTAAATCTTAAGCGAAACATGCGCAAAATATGTACGAATTTTAATTGCCCCCGATGACACATACGAAAATGACTTATGATCCGACCGAACTCCGAACAATGCATCCCCATCCACGCAAGGGCAAAGCACTCCCAGGCCAAGTGAAGTGGCTCAGATAAGTCGGCCATAAAGAATGAAAAATGATATTCTAGCCCCAAGACAATCAAACGAGAGATTTCGATTCCGACCTTGACCAACGGTCAACAAAAACATCAACCCCACCCCGCGGCCGGCTGTCTTGGCAGCCCGAAATTCGCAGAATCAATTGAGCCGTCAGCACATAACTCACCCAAACACCTCTCTAGAGGAGCCGCAGGGCCCTCGGAAAGGCTGCAAAAAAATAACGGTCATCTGGTCAGCTCATTTGCATGGCCGCGCGCATCTCTGATGGATGCACAGGGCAGAGGCTTGTGACGGGCAGGGCTGCATCGTCGTAAATAAAATGGCCAAAGATCTCAATCGGCAGCAGCAATTTCGTTTGTCCTTCTGTCAATGGCCAATAAAAAACCAATAAAGCTGCCAGCCGCCAACTCCTCCACGCTGTCCATAAATTACATTGGCCCACAGACCCAACAAGATCAAGATCGCCGGGCCGCCCAGAGCACCGGCAGCAGCCACTGCAGTCGATGCCATGCACTGCCCCCGAGTGGCCACCGGAAGCGCCCTGGCACTGGGCAGCCGGTCGTTCTTATGATTGAAGCTGAGCTTTAGGGCCCCCGGGTTCCGTTCACAATGAATGCCCCGCTCACTGGCTGGCTGGCTGGGCGGCGGCCTCTGCCTTTGTATAAATAGAACTCGCGTACTCCGCTGCAAGTGCAGTCTTTGCTTGGCAGTCACCGTCTCAGTCACCGCCCCAGTCACCGGTTCAATCATAGTCACCGTCATCGTCAGCTTGTTTGCTACTGTTCTGGACGTCAGTAGAGCTTGTGCGAGTTTTCCACAAGTGAGATTTTCCGCGACGCGAAAAGTGAAACATCAAATTTATCGAGCGTGAAATTTGCCGCGCGATTTATGATCTCCGCGCTGACAGCTTAAATGCCTTCAATGTGCAGAGTGCGGCAGTTGCGGGTAAACTCGACCCCCTCAACCTGTCAATCTGTCAGTCGCTCACTTCTTCTCTTTGTTGTTGTTTGTTTCTCAGTTTGGCTGGCTCCTCGGCCTGGCATTGCTGGCTGGCATCTGCCAGGGCCAATTGCCCACGGCTCCGTTTCAGCAGACGCCTTTCCAGCGGCGGCAGCAGGGGCCGCAGCTCAGGCAGCAACTCCAGCAAGTGCAGCAGCCGCAGCAGCAGCCGCAGCTGAGGCAGCAGGGACTCTTTCCACCGGCCCAGGGGAATCCTTTGAACCCCCTTAACCCATTGGGGCCGCCACTGGGAGCGGCGGTAAGTCCATCAAAGTCCATCAACTCGGACAGGTAAAATCCTTGCATTGGCTTTGTTACCTCCCCAGAATCCGTATCGGTACAACCAGTACAGCCAGCAGAACTACGTGCCCATCACCGCCTATCAGAACGAGCTGAATCTGGACGGCAGCTTTGCCTATGGCTATGCCTCGGCGGACGGTACCACGGCCCAGGCCCAGGGGTACGTGAAGAATCTGGGCTACGGCGAGGCGGTGGAGGCCCAGGTCATCCAGGGCTCCTATTCCTACACCTCGCCCGAGGGCACTCCCATCACCGTGCGCTACATAGCCGATGAGAATGGTGAGGGTTCCCAAAGATCCCGTAAGAGTTTCTTAATCGTCTTGACTCCGCAGGTTTCCGAGCCGAGGGCACGCACATCCCCTCGACGCCGCAGTACTTCGCTGGGGCGCAGCCGTACCAGCAGGGAGTGCTGAATCCGAATTTGAATCCGAATCTGAATCCCTACCAGACGCCGTATCGGCAGTTTGCCCCGCCCACGGCGCCCTTTCGCCCGGGTCCCGGGCAGCAGCAGTTGACGTTGCTGCAGCAGCAGCAGCAACAGCAGCAGCAGAGGAACTTCCAGCAGCAGCAAAACTCTGGGCAGTACCAACCCGAGCAGCAGCCTTTTAATTCCTTGAACTCCGGCAATCTGCCGGCTCAGTACGCCGGGCAGTTCGGTCAGTTCGGCTCGCCCACAACGCAGAGAAACTTCACCCAGCAGCAGCAACAGCAGCAGCAGCAACAACAGCAGCAAAAGGACCAGCAAAACGAGCAGCAGCAACAGCAACAGGCTCTCATCACCCAGCAGCTGAGGGGGCGGCCCAACCAGCTCGTGGATCCCTACGGCTACAATCAGTACCGCCGCTTCAAAAAGGCCAGCAGACAGTGATCCAGGCAACGACGCACAGGATTTATCGATACTTCCGATCACCAGTTACATGTCTAATTAGTCGACTTAGTCGTGTTCAAATGCGTGAAATACATGCGACCAGAAAACCCAAAGTTCCCCTTTAACCACCGCCAATTGGCAGATCAGAAGTATGCAATTTATTTTGTTCTCGCTCGCTTGCTTTAGACAAAGACGCACGGGATTTATCGATACTTCCGATCACTAGTTTTCAAATGCGTGAAATACATGCGACCAGAAAACCCAAAGTTCCCAAAGTATGCAATTAATTTTGTTCTCGCTCGCTTGCTTTATTTCTCTCCCTACACACAAATTTGCATACCCGCAGGCGCTGGCGAACGTGGGCTTCCCCGGGCTTTAATACTACGGGAGGGGCACCAAACTTACATCGGTAATCGATAGTCAATAATTGACAGAGTAAAAAACAAATTAATACGATTGCGGAAAGTTGCTGGGGTTTGGCGGGGATTTCTATGGGTGTTTGCGGCAGGATGTGTTGCTTTGGGACTCCTTGCGTCTTAGTAGCTATAGCCCGTTTGGGGGTCGAACTCTCCGTTGCCTCGGCGCCCGCTTCCGCCGGGCGGTGGCGGGATGTATTGGGAGCCTGGACCACCAGCACCGCCAGGTCCACCACCGCCGCCAGGGCCTCCTCGTCCGGGAGCGCCAGGACCACCGAAACCGGGTGCTCCACCGCCGCCAGGTCCACCGCGGCCGGGAGCACCGCCGCCGAATCCTGGTCCACCGGGTCCTCCGGGGCCACCCGATCCGCCTCGTCCAGGGCCACCAGGTCCTCCGCCTCCGTGACCGGGGGCGCCTCCACCGAAACCGGGTCCACCGGGTCCTCCACGTCCAGGAGCTCCACCTCCACCACCTCCAGGACCTCCGGGGCCGCCACGTCCAGGTCCACCGCTTCCGTATCCGGGACCACCAGGACCACCGGGACCGCCAGGTCCTCCAGGAGCGCCGCCGAAGCCAGGAGCGCCACCTGCTCCACCTCGCCCAGGAGCGCCGCCGCCGCCACCATAGCCAGGACCTCCAGGGCCACCAGGACCGCCGGATCCACCACGTCCAGGTGCGCCACCTCCAAATCCGGGACCTCCAGGGCCGCCTCCATATCCAGGTCCTCCAGGGCCGCCAGGACCGCCACCGTGACCAGGTCCTCCCGGACCACCAGGTCCGCCGCCAAAGCCAGGAGCTCCACCTGCTCCACCTCGCCCAGGAGCGCCGCCGCCGCCACCATAGCCTCCAGGGCCGCCGGGACCTCCAGGTCCACCGGGTCCTCCACGACCAGGTGCACCGCCTCCAAAGCCAGGTCCTCCAGGACCGCCACCGAAACCTGGGCCGCCTCCACCACCGGGTCCGCCACGTCCAGGAGCGCCACCTCCGTAACCACCAGGACCTCCAGGACCACCAGCTCCGCCTCCGTAACCTGGGCCTCCAGGACCGCCAGCGCCGCCTCCGTAACCGGGGCCTCCCGGACCACCAGGGCCGCGTCCATAACCAGGTCCTCCAGGGCCACCGCCGAAGCCTGGACTGCCTCCTCCGCCGGGTCCGCCACGTCCAGGAGCTCCACCTCTGCCACCACCGCCGCCATAGCCTCCTCCACCTCCACCTCCTCCACCACCACCTCCACCACCGCCTCCTCCTCGCCCGCCGCCGTAGCCTGTAAAAAAGAATAATTAGAATCCTAGATTTCCTCACCTGCCCGCCAACTCACCTCCTGGACCCGCTCCTCCACCAGGACCGCCGCTATACCCACCGCCGGGCAGTGGTGAAATTCCCTGGGCAGCCAACGCCTTGGCAATCGCTTCCGGAATGGGCGGCGGAGTGGGCAAGGCAGCTCCCGAGGGCTGGAAGCCATTCTCATCAGCCGTATACGAAATCTCCACCAGCTCCCCCTCCGGATTCGTATACGAGTAGGTGCCCATGACCGAGGCAATCTCGTTCTCCGATCCCTTGTTCTTCACCGTGCCCTCCTCCTCCGCCTTGATGCCGTTGCCCGTCTCATAGCTGAAGCGGTAGTTGCCATCCCCGTCGTTCTCGTTTACGTACGAGAGAATGGGGATCACAGGGCCTGATGGAGCGGCCGGAGCCGCGGGCGCTCGAGGTGGCTGGCCGCCACTGGGGGCAAAGCCTCCACTGGGCGGGCCAATGGGACGGCCAGGACCTCCAGCTCCGGAGAAGCCACCCAGTCCGTTGTTGCCGCCGCCGCCGCCGCCACCGCCACCGAAACCTCCGCCTCCTCCACCGCCGCCGCCGTAGCCTCCACCACCTCCTCCAGGTCCTCCGGGTCCTTGGAGGCCGGGACCGCCACCCGCACTGGCCGCACTGGCCGGCGGCGGTAAGTATTTGTTATCCAGCTTTGCCGCCTGGGCCAATCCCCAAGTCACTGCCAGGCTGAACAGCCACACCAGCGCCTGGAAAGAGATGGGCAATTCGGGGACCTTTCAAAAGGGTACACATGTGGGAGAAGCAGCTCAGCTCGATGCACGATTCTGATTTGAATGTGAGCAAGTGATGCTCCGCCTGGGGACACCAATTTGTTGGTTCGAGGAAGACTACACAGATGGCAATCGGGGCACCTCACCTCTTGTGCCCTTAAACGGGAAAGCCACCAAGTAACCCGATCTTCTAGCCAAGATCACTCAATTGAGTGTCTGCTGCTCGTGCTGATCCCATAAATCAGTCGGCAATACAAAAAGATCGGCTCGTTATGCTCTACAGCGGAGTAAAACGGGTTCATCGATTCTTATAAAGTAAATGTGACAGCAAAAAGAAGATACAGATGCTATATACTTTCGATCCGGAGCAACTGATGTTGTTAGTCCCTTGATAACCAAACTGATCGAGGAGTGAAGCCGCGAAAGCCCTTTAACATAAAACTTAATTAGTCTCCCCATTAGAAGGCCTTAAAGTCCTACAAACTTTGAGTGAGGTTAGCCGAAGTTCTGCCGGCAGTTGGTTTTGTTTTTAGGGCATTCAAAGTTCGTGGAGCGATTGGGGTTTCTGCGTGATTTGTTTTATGAATGAATTTAAAGACCTGCGGACTCATAGCTCACGTTTCTTATTAGCTGAATTGTTGTTGCTGTTGTTGTTGCTGCCGTGGAAAATGCTTATTCAAACAATAAAAGCCAAGTACTTTGGCTATCGCCACCATCGTCTTTGCCGTCTTCCCCATCATCATCAACTAATGAACTCTGATATTTTTGCGGGCCTTCTGCCGGGCGGCTGCTGCTGTTGTCGTGCGGCTGCTGCAGTTGCAGCTTCGCGCTGTCGAAGTCTCTTTGGCAGCGTGTGAATATTCAGCCAATGAGAAGACGTTGATTGGTTTGGTTAGTCGGCCGGTCCAACTGTCCGCCCGTGGAAGGTTAAGTAAGCGTAACTGGCCAAAAAACGGCTCAGAATTGAGTGTCAAGTTGAAGTTTAAACCGCTTACTCGCCTGCCAAACGGCACTCACCTCCATTGTCATAATTGGCAGCTGTTCGCTCGATGTGATGAGCAATAAGCACGGCCACCCAGCGCCCCCCATCCACCCTCGTGGCTTCTGCAGCTCGGCTTCCATTCACTTGTAAAGAATCTGACATTTAAGCGAACCGATCCGACCCGCATGTGTGCCTGGCGGCCAACTTGGACCAACGCCTGCGCCTCAAGGAGCGTCTGCTGGGAGGGAATTCGTGACTGAATGGAGAGGGTTAAACGCCAGCCTGTTGCCCGACCAAACGATGGGCTTCTCCCGCTTTTTTAGTTTGTTGAAAGATCGAAAATTATAATTGAGGTAATTTAAAGTGGAAATCGGGTCGCCGGGTAACTTTTGCTCTTTGATCGGCTGTGGGGTGGCCGGATTCTTGGGCAACTTTGCGTGCCGCTCAGATTGCCCATCAATGGACACGTCGACTTGGCATTTGTCTGAATTTTTAATGCCGTTTCCCCCAACGCTTAATTTATGCGTTTTTCCGCCGTCAGGCTTTTTGCCCAATCGGCCGCAGCTGGCATTGTTGCCGGGGTTTCCTCAGATCAACTCGATTCATTTCTGCTGTGATTGTGGCAACCCAACTGAGGCAAGAATCTTGCTCACACATTGCGTGTTGATAGAGGAACTCCACCTACAGAATCCCACCCAATGAATGTGTGAATTGACCCCCAAAAAATGCTGTCAAGCGGTTGACAAGCGGATAAAATTACATTGGATTTATGGTGATTATGAAGATCTATCGGGGAAGCACATGGCCTAGAAAAGGAAGTAATCCTGGTAGAAAATTAAAGAAACCCACGCTCCGTTGTCAAGAGCTCTTATGCCCTAAAAATGCAAATCTTGAAAGGACCTAACAAGCAAAAAACTCAAGAACTCACTCACTAAGTTTATTCAGAAGCTGGTGCCCTTATTTTGGGCTTCTCCTCAAAATAGAATTTTGAACTCACCAATTTGCCGGTCATTTTGAAAATAAATGTGTGATATTTTTAATAACTCTTTCTCTCTTTTTCTCTCTCGTAGAAAAACACGCACAATCACAGAGTCGAGATCGTTGAGGTGCCTTTAATCCATGCAGTTTTTTTGGCGGGTATCCTTCGAGGGCAGCCGGGAATGGGCCGCCGCTTGTGCGTCGTCTAAAGTCGCGGAACTAATGTGCCGATGGCAGACCAAGTTCTCCAGCTTTTATACGAAAAACAGAAACCTCGTTGACTCAAATGCAATCAAATGGAATGGAATGAAAAGAAAACGCTGCCTGCCGGGCCGAGCGCAGTGGCTGCCGTTGCCGCTGCCGCAATGAGCGCAGTGAGCGCAACCGGCGAGCTGAGATTTTGATACCTTATGGCATTTATTGCCATTGTGAGTGTTCCGTGGGGCTGGCTGGCAGTTGCACAGCTGCCAAGAGAAGCAATGCAAAAACAATTGCATGCCAGAAGGGAGACGGACACGACAGGTTTGCCCGTTGTTGGTGCTGGGCGGTCTATTGTCTGAGCCGTTTACCCAATGCACCCCAACCATTCAGCTGGGCATTTGTCCAAGTGTCCGGCAGCTCCTCTTATCAAGATGCGCTCTCGCGGGCCGCCCTCGCTGTTTGGCTTCTAACCCGCCCCAATAATTAGCAAGTTTGACTTTGGCGCTGGGCCCAGCAGCAAATTGAAACTCAATCGAGCGAGCGAGGTTCGTGGCTGGGGCCGTTTGAGTGGCTGGGGCATCTTCGCTGCCGTTTGATTGCATGATTGGAAAACAATTTGAAAGCGGCTTTGGAGAATCGGTTGGGGTATTTGCCAAGACGGATGTCAATAAATTTTGAGGTGTAGAAACAGCGCTTCTAATGACGGCTTTTCAGAGAATTCTGCGCTCCGATTGCCCTCGTTGTCAAATTTGACCTTTTGGCGGCGCGGCGCGACTGGACTGCCCGGTCCAGCGAAATGAGCTCGTAATCTCCATAAAAAAAAATAATATACCGACACCCAGCAGCCCCGAGGCCATCACAGCATTTGGATTGCGCAAACATTGGAAAACCATTAAAAAGGGCAGTTGAGTTTTAGCAAACACAAAGTCGCATTGCTCTCTCTCTCTCTCTCTCTCTCTGTTGCTCTTTCTTTTGTTGGGCCAAGTGCAAAATGGTTAGGCGCTTTCAAAAAACAACAACAGCTGACACCCGAAACTGTGTATGTGGGTGAGTGTGCCGATGTTTGGAGCGGAAAATGCACATTGACATTTGAAAAATTGCCGCAACCTTAAGATGAATAACGAGCAAAACGCGACGACGCCGGCCATTTTCGAAAGGCATCTCCAAAAACTCAGCAGCTTGGCTGTGTGACAAAAGCTTGAAGTTATTTCGCTGTCGCTTTTTAATGAATAATTGCAAATTTTAAGGAGTTGGCCAACCGCAAAATTAGATAAAAACTTACTTCACTTGATGAATCTCCCTAATTTTTTTCCACAAAGCAAATCAAATTCATCTGAGTGGGCGGGTAAGTTGAATCAATTTCTGCCATGACTGCAAGCTTTTTTTGAGACGACTAAATGAAGGAGAACGCCTTAAAGGAACTAGAAAATGAACCAGTTCGGGAATAACAAGCTACTTCCTCGGGGTATGACAAGGACTCGAAAGGCAAATTAGAATTAGTAAAGTTGTTAAATTATTTCCCATTCTCGGGAAAATGAACTTCGTTCACGGGGTTTGTGGTTTGTTCAGGGCGGCAATTTTGTCCAAGGGTTGAAAGGACTGTCGCCGAAACAGGGTCAAACACTTGTTCAACGTCATGGCAACGACAACGCCAAGCACGAAAGGACAGGTTCCCTGCTGGTGGTGGGTGTTTGTTTACTGGCAAAGTCCAAAAACAAAACACTCCGCTAGAATTCTCCAAATTCCCAACTGTCAAGCAGAGTAAGCTGTGAAAAATTCTGAATGCTCTAAGAAAAATGAGCATGCGAACTGTCATGATCACTGACCTGGACCAATCGGACCAGGAGCGTCAGCGCGACTCTGAAGGCCCCAGCAAGCGACACCGCAAGGTGCTCCACACGCTTGGCGGCAACTTCAGTCGCAGGTCGCGGAGCGTCGACTACCAGGGCGAAGCCAGGAGGCACGACCCCGGCCAGACATCGACGGCCAAGAAGAAACACCTCCAGGAGCGTACACTCAACACGGTGGTGAGTAGTAGAGGATCCCGAGGCTTTGAAGTTTTGAGGGTGACCCGCTTTTGCTTTAGCTGAAGGCCAAGGAGGAGCAGGTGGACCAACTGCTGCGCCGCCTGGCCACCCTGCACAACTACAACGAGCAGTTCGCCAAAGAGAACGAGCAGCTGCGGGCCGACATTGCCAAGCTGCAGAGGCAATTGGAAGCCAGCCAACAGCAGGTGGCCGACTGTGGCCGCTGCAAGCAGACAGTTCAGAAACTGGGCGTGTCCATAGGCCACAACAAGAAGCTGGTGACGGATGTGGAAATGCTGAAAACACTCGTCTTCCGGCTGAACGTGCAGATTGAGTTTTACCAGGACCAGCAGCAGCGGCGCCGGCAGGAGGAGGGCGAGGGCTCGCCGGCTGTGATGCCCTCGCCCACGTCTTCCAGTCCGCCGGAGTGGGCAGGCCTGCCCGCCCACACCTTGGCCCCCTTGCTGAAGGCCTACGACGAGACCATACGAGACAAGGAGAATCTCATTCAGCAGTACGGCATCGAGTTCGAGCACTTCACCGGCGAGCTGAAGCGAGCTCTGGACGAGAACACGAGGCTGCTGCAGACCCAGGAGGCTTTGAAGCGCGAAGTGGGCGGCTGGAAGGACGAGCGAACCTGCCTTCTGGCGCAGCTCGGGGTCTGCCGCAGCAAGGCAGAGGCCCAGACCCGCAAGACCGATTTGGCTAAGGAAAAGCTGGTCGAGGTGATGCACTGCTATGAGCAGCGGATGCAAACGCTGCTGCTGGATATGGACCACCTGCAGGCCGCCTATGCCCGCACCAAATCCGAGCTGGCCGCCATGAAGGGGGCCATCCAAATAAACACATCCACGCCCACCACCCCGCCCGATGCCGAGAGCCTGCGCCAACTGCAGGCCCGCAATGCCGAGCTGGAGGGCCAGCGCTCGGATCTGGAGGCCCGCTGCGAGGAAATCAAGCAAGAACGAGCCACCCTGCAGTCCCAGCTGGCCAGCCACTTGGCCGACATTGAGGAACTCAAGCGCCAAGTCAGCGCCTGGCAGCTCAACACGGAGAGAGTGAAGCATGCGCGGGACCGCCTGAAGGGCCGGCTGCGCATTGCTTTGCAGTGGGCCCAGAAGCTTGAGGCTGGTAATTCCGAAATGCGGGACACCTACGAGGCAGTGCGCCGCCTGGAGGTGCTGGTGAAGCATAAGGAGTCCCAGCTGCGTGGCCTGCATGCCCGCAACCTGGAGGAGTTGAAGAAGCTGCGGCAGAAACTTGACCAGAAGGACGAGACAATTAAGAACCTACTGCGGGGGAAACTTGAGCGCCGCACTGCCGTCGATTGACCCGAAGTGCCCGACATTGGGCAGCAATAAAAATGTAAAAACCAACTAGAAATTCTCGATTTGTCACCAGCAGCTGCTAGCCGAGCCCCATGGCGATTGCCTGGCAATTGACAGACCCACGAATTCAAATCGACACCTCGAATTTGTCAGATTTTCCAACGCAGCGACGGCCTTCGAATTACCACACAAATGAGGCACTGGCACGCCTCCCGCCCCCTCCCCGCAGATGCAAATCCCACCAGCAATTGATGCTGTAATTTATGATCAATCGGCCGTTGCTGCTGAGTCAGTCAGTCAACCAGTCTGCCAAGAATGTTTGTCGGTTGCTGGGCTTTCCCAATCAATTGAAGCACAGCCAGCACAGATGAACTCACGGAAGACAATCAGTCAGTTCCTGTTCATCTGCCGATTCTCCCGGGCTTCTATTTATAGACGATCAGGCGCTCCCGGATTGATTAGGTGAGAGCATCGCACTTTCGATTGTTGGTGGAAAAGTTTGGATTTATTCAACGATTTGAGGACTAGAAAAGGGCGGGACGTTCTGCTTATTCGCCAGTCATCATTTCCATGAATTCTGCAAGGGAATCGAAGGAGAAATAT
>JBAMCP010002541.1:0-11807 GCA_037075105.1 Lissocephala sabroskyi | reverse complement strand
GGGTTGTATTTTCCGCCGAAGTCCGAGAAACCACCAAGGGCTGCCAAACTTACATTAAGATTTAAAAATGTTAAATTTAAACAGAAAATTAAAATTATATAAAGCAGATAAAATTTTACTTAAACAATTATTGCTAAGGCTGTTGAAAATAATTAATTTTCTATGCATAAATTCTAAGCAAGGCACCATAAAGTCTTAAGGAGTTGCCACCTTTTCGTCTTTTTTTTATTTTTAAATTTATTTTAAACTGTAAATAAAATTTTAAAGGACTGCTTTATTTGTTAAAAATTATATATTTTTATAGTGGTGTTTTTTTTGTAATTGCAAAAACCCGCTGATTTGTAGCAAATGTGGTGACCTGCCGATCTGGCCATTTGTTATCGATAACTTACGCGTTTTATTTAAAATTTTATCATTATTTCATTCAATTCCTTGCGCTGCAGGTCGGGCACTTGGCAGTCTTTGGCTGCATGGCCTACGGCCAGCAAAATCAACAACTTTTCATTGTTTGGCCGCTCTAGTAAACGCCGCAAAGCTGGCCCACAATTTAGGGGCGTTGTCACTAAAGAATTGAGGCCAGCGGCCTGCAAGGCGCACAGCAGAATTCCCGTGGCTATGTAAGTGGAGATTTCATTGTAATAATGGAGTTTTTTCCTGCCATCCTCTAGGTAGCCGTGGGTCTGCTTAAACACCAATATCAGATAAGGAGCATCGCTTAAATATTCCTTCACCGGGGTTGTCTTCAACGGCCGCAAATCCGTCACCCACTGCCCGTGCATGCGGCTGCTGTAATTAATTTGCTCCTCCTGCTCGACGATCTCCCGCACCGCCCGCTTCATGGTTGAATCCTCGACCACACAGAAAGTCCAGGGCTCTGTGTGGGCGCCACTGGGGGCTGTGCCCGCCGCCCTCAGGCAGTCCTCGATGACGGCAATGGGAGGCTTCCTGGCCGCATCGAAACTCCTTACGCTGCGCCGCCCCTTGACGAGCTGATAGAAACGCCGGCCGCCCTCGGGATTCAGATCCTCACCAGCACAGAACGGCACATGGGGTTTGTCGTCCAGGGCGGGCACAAACTCGCTGCCCTCCTCGAACTCCACTAGCAGGAAAGCAAAGGATTCTTATCTTATCCCACAATCGGTTTGCCGGCCACTCACCCGCCACATCTTCGGCTCCATGGAGTTTCTCCGGCCGCCGCTTCTTCGCCCTGATAAACCTGAAAACCAAAGCCACCAGCAGGCCCACCAACAGACTCGGCCACTGGGCCAGCAACTTGGACTCTCTCAGCAGCCCGTCCATCGCAGGCAAAGGCGGAAAGCCGACTGATAAGAGCGACGGGGCGTCGGCTGGGTTATCGCGAGGGAAACTCAGTCGGTTGGGTTGTTTGGGAGATTTTAAATTTTGGCTATGGAAAATTTGCTGTACATAGAAAACAAAAATCGCTGAGGGCTGCGCTCAATGCCTGTAGCAATAAGGACAATGATTCCCCTTCGTCCTGGCCGCGCCCGACGAATGCCTCGGCGTTCCCGCGGCCGAATAACAACCGTTGTTGTTGTTGTTGTTGTTCGCGTTGTTGCTGTTGTTGTTGTAGGTGGGCATCAGGTTGGGATAAGCGTTGTAATTCATTTGGTTGTTGTTGGGAGGATTGCAGCCAAAGGCCGCATAAGGATTGTATTGTCCTGGGGACTCACTGGCGCCGCCGGGGCTGCACGGGCTCTCGGCTTGGCTGTTCTGCGGCAAGGACATCTCGTGGACCAGCTGGCGCTTGTGGACCTCGCGCAGGATCTCAATGATCCGCCACTTGGCATCGAAGTAAATGTAATCCGGGGCATTGGCCAGCTCCGTGCGGATCAAATCGCAGAGCATTTGCACCTGCACAGCATTCGTGGCCGGCGGAATGCACTCGTCCTCGGTCCACACAGGACGATAGTTGGAGGGCAGCTGCTGATCCTGGCCATCCGGCTTGCACAGGCAATCGTTCAGGTTCGGATCGAACTGGCAGTGCGACACGCAAGGACTTTTGTTCGGCCGCCAAGCGCAAGTGTCGTCGAAGTTCGGATCCGCGGGCGCGCTGACCCGCGAGGGCCGCCAGGAGTCCACCCCGCTGGGCCGCCCGGCGCTGGCCGTGGGCGTGGAGGCCTTGGAAGCACGCCAGCTGGACAGGCCGCAGGTGCATTCATTCGTTCCGGACGTGGGCACCCCGGAGGACTGCACCGGGCAGTAGGGATTCGGGGCGGAGCCGCAGCCGTGGCCGGGGGCGGAGGCGAGGCCGTGGGCGGAGGCGAGGCCGTGGCCGGAGCCGGGGCCAAGGCCGGGAGGGGAGCCTGGGCCGTTGCCTTGGCCGTAGCCTGGGCCAAGGCCGGGACCGGAGCCTCTGCCGGAGCCGTTGCCTGGGCCAAGGCCGGGAGGGGAGCCTCTGCCTGGGCCGTTGCCGGGGGCGAAGCCTGGGCCAAGGCCGGGACCGGAGCCTCTGCCTGGGCTGTTGCCTGGTTCGTTGCCGTTGCCGCGGCCAGGGACCTTGGCTGGTGACTCGAGGCTGGCAACCTTGCAGGGACAATCAGTGCCCGGGGTCATGGGGTATATGCAGGCGGAGACACAAGGACTGTTGGGTCCTTTCCACTTGCACTCGCCCAGGTAAACCTGCTGGCCTGTGGATTTGGTCGACTGGCGTCGGGCGGCGTTGGCCGCTGCGTTTGGATCCTGTGGACCCTGTGGACCTTGTGGAGCCTGTGGACCCGCATTGCTGGTGGCGGGGGAAGGTCCTGCCGCTGCCCTCGCCTCCTTCACCTGGAGATTAGCCAGGCCAACTTCATGGGCATTGTATTTTTTGCTGTTCTGGGCGCAGGAGTAGCGCGGCTGCTCGGCCTCCTGGCAGCAACACTGGCAAGGATCTGGCGACGACTCCTGCGGGGGGGTGGCCCGATTTTTGCATCTAGGAGCGCAGGAACAGTTGCTGGTATCCTGGGCTGGTTTGGCTCTCGGCTTGCAGGCCGTGGCCGGGCGGCGGTTCAGGCACAAGTCCTGGGCATTGATGGGCGTCTCATTGGAGTAGCGCGAGGAGCTGGCCGACAAAGGAGGATTGCGCGGCTCCTCCGCTGCCGAAGGAGTCTCCTCCCTTTCCCCTTTAGGACTAAAAGGCGAGGACTTGGCTGGGGGGGAACCGCTGACGGCTGCGCAGCCGATGAGCTTCTTGGTTTTCTCGGGCAGAATCTTGGCTATGTTGCTGAGCCGGCGGCAGGACTTGCCGGGCTCCTCCGGCTCCGCCGGCTGGTTGGGCAAATCGCTCACCGATTTCCATTTATACGACAAACTGGACAGGAGGCTGGGAACGGCGTTGACGTAATCCGCCGATCGGTGCTCCGTCAGCCGCGCATGATAATCGTTGAGATCGCTGTCCGAGCAGTTGGCCAAGGAGCAGGAGCTGCGCTTCCGGCTGAGCTTGAGGTGGGGCACCAGGAACATGAACTCCTCGTAGAATTGAATGGAAGGCTTGAGCTTCTGGCCGTGGCGCTTGGCAGCCTCGATGATGGTGAACTCGCGCTCGAAGAGATTAATCAAGTCGATGATGAAATCGCGCAGCTTGTCCACTGGCACATCCGGGAAGGAGCGGCCCATGTCGATATAGCAGTCCTCGTCCATCTCCTTGTTGCCGTAGTAGTAGTTCTTGGGATTGTAGAGGTTGTCATGCTTGCAGTACAAACGGATGAGCTTGCGCACGTCGGCATCCTCGAGGGGCGACTCGATGGAGGTGCGGGTCTTGGACTTCTTGGAGCGGCGCGGCTTGACTTGGTGGTCGGACTCGGGTTTCTTGAGCTTCTTGATTTTGGGGGACTTCGAGCCTCGGAGCAGGGAGAACATATTCATGAGTTTGCCGCGGGAACGCGGCTTCACGATGTTGGTGACATTGGCATCTTCGTCGATGGACACGCGCTTGGGGGTGGCTATGTGGATGGGGCCGGAGGGGTTGTAGGAGGCGCTGGTTAGATCGGTGGAATCAGAGGTCAGTAGGCTGGGCTTGGCGGGGGGCTGTGGTGCTGGTGGTGCTGGCATGGAAATCGAACCGGAAGGCTTGAAGCAGCAGCGCCTGTGACTTCGTTCCATGCTCGGCTATTTGACGTTTCAGTAAATAGACGTTGCTATTTGGTGATAGTTTGGGTTCAAAGTTTTTCAGCGGTAGCAGCATTATTACAGCTTTTAATTTTGTAACATATTTCGAACAAACATTCACTAAAATTATCAAATGTCTAACATTCTACTAACCAAATTTCCCTGCAAAGTCAGGCAACTGAAAAAACGCTTGCTTGTCTCAATTTAAATTCAAATGCGCGCCATCTTTACAAACAGGGTTGCCATTGTCGGGCCAGATAGACACTGAGACCGACCCTGGCAACCCTAACAGCTGTTTCTAGGCACAAAAAAAAATTTGATTCTGTAATAAAAAAATCAGTGTCGCGGGTTGTGGGGTGCAGCCTAATTAACGGAAACCCGCAATTAAACTATTTAAAATATTTATAAAAAGACTTGCCCATGCCAATGGCTAAATTCAATTAAAGTGTTCATTCAGTAAATTCAACAATAACAAAATTTGCAGTGTATGTGGTTTAAAAAAAAAATGCAATAAATCAATGCAAAGAAAAGGCGGAAGCGACTACAACAACAAAGAGCATAGAACTGGCCACCTCACCACCCCCCACACGGAACCCACAACGACCCCCTCCTCCCGCCATCCAACTAACCAAATCAACCAAAATCACGTTCTTTGCATTTAAAGTTGGTTTATTCGATAAAACGAATCGAAATCGAAATGGATGAAGTGTTCTCGCTGCATATGGAAAAGTTGGACGTTTATGACGGTTGGTAAACAATTACACACAAACTTATACATATATATTATTGGTAGGTACATAGGCTTGGCTAGGGCTAGGCTAAAAATAGGTAAATAATATAAAAAAGATTAGAAGAAATTCCTCATTGGTCATTATGACTTATTGGCCTCGTCTTCGGAGGATGGAGCCTCTAAAATCTCTTGAATGATTTTATGCTGATCCTCTTTCCTTTCACCGCCGATGATAAGATCTTTGAGTAATTCGATTTTCTTTTTTTCCGCATCGATTTGCGTTTTCAATGTGATGTTTTCCTCTTTCAATTCTTCAATGTGCTTTTTCCGCTGCTCAGCCGATTTTTTCGATTTCTCACGTGTCCGCTGAACGGCCTAGAAATCAACAAATTTGTATCTCTCACTCATCCGATATAAAAATACATTTAATCAATGTTTACTTAAACACTCAACCGGCTGCCCGCCCATGAGTGTGCGTGTGTGTTGCAACAATTTCCGTCATGCTATTTTCAGACAGTTTTTCTCTAGGCTAGCAACACTCTTGCCCCTGCCCCAGAGATTTGTTTAAACAAACATTTTATGTTTTTTTTTGCATTTTACCTCATTGTTCTTTTTTCTTTTCAATTGATACGCGGGATCGTCGCTGTGACTGGGACTCTCCGGGGATGTGGCTCCTTTACTCGTTGACGCGGCAGTTCTCCTTTTGGCTGGCATTCTCTCGGTGATAATTTTGATTATAATTTAAGGAAAATGTAGTCAATAAGAACAGTTATGTTTTTTTTGTTCGACGCGAGTCGCAGTTGTGAAATTACAACGCGAATGCTGGCACCAAAGCGGAATTGGAGAACGAACAGCTGTTTCCTGCATGGAAGCAGTGTTGGTTAACAAGGGCAGTTGGATGAGTTGCCCTCGGGACAATAAAAAAAAGTTTCGGTATTATAAAGATAAATTCATGTAAACTTAATTTATTTATATATACGTAGCACCATTTCAAAGTCAAAAAAATAATGAAGTAATTAAGAGTAATTTAACTGTCTCCCTCCTCTTGTAAAATTGATTTGCTCACATATCGGTATTATTTTATGGAGCAATTGAGTAGCTTTTGTTTTCGGTAAAAAGACTGATTTGTTGAATGTAAGTTGTAGTTGTCTAAGAACAGCGGCTATTGCAATGTATTATGCAAACAAAAATGTAAACCAATTACATTTTAAGTAAATAAACGTTTTTATTTCAATTCAAATCACCAACTGAGCGCGCTTTTCTGTTTTTGTCGTTGACCAACACTAAACCGGCATTGCAATTTTTTCGCCCAGGCGCACGGGATTATTTGTTAATTCATTTTCTCTGTAAAATACAATGTCATCGCCAGCGCCAAAGTCGCCGGAATTATCCGACAAGAGCAAGAAATATGACAGGCAAATTAGGTAAGTCAATGCATACAATTTAATTATAATTTCGCCAACCTTTCCTTGCCTCAGACTGTGGGGCGAACATGGCCAAACTTTGCTTGAGGCAGCCACAATTTGCGTGGTGAATGCCACATCCGTGGGCTGTGAAATAGCCAAGGGACTGGTCCTTCCAGGCATAGGAGGCTTCACCATAGCCGACGGCACCACCGTCACCGAGGACGACCTGGGACACAAGTGAGTTTTGCCGGGCGAGTCTCCATTCCTTTTGGCTTAAAATCGCTTGTTAGTTTCTTTTTGGATGCCAGTTACTTGGGCAAGTCGAAGGCCTTTGCCTGCATGCAGCTGCTGAAGGAGCTGAATCCTGATGTCAATGGGGATTTCGTGGACGAAAGCGTTGACTTTATTTTGTCCAATCGACCGAACTTTTTCGAGAGCTTCGATTTGGTGGTGGCCTCCAATTTGAATGAGAAGTCTCTGCTGCAATTGTCCAACCGCCTGTGGGAATCCCACGTGCCCTTCGTCTACTGCCGCTCCCTGGGCATGCTGGGCACCATCCGCCTCCAGCTGAAGGAGCATTGCGTCATCGAGGCTCATCCAGACAACCGCCAGTTTGACCTCCGCCTGGAGCAGCCTTTCGAATCTCTGCGCGACCATTTCGAGCACACGGAGGTCAACAAAAAGGTGCCCTGGCTGCTGGTCCTCTATAAGTACTTGAAGATCTGGCAGGGCCAGAACGGCGACACCCACAAATCCCCCAGCAACTACAAGGAGAAGTCCGCCCTACGCGAGCTCATGCGGGCCGACATGGGCGCCGATGAGGAGAACTACGAGGAGGCCATCAAGGCGGTGAATACGGCCTTCGGCGCGGGGCTGGTGCCTGGCGATTTGAAAAGCATTTTCGAGGACACCGCCTGCGAGCAGCTGCACAAAAAGGTGAGCGGGAATCCTTGCCAGAAATTCCATTAATTTTGTGTGTTTCATTAGAGCGATCCTTTCTGGATCATGGCCAAGGCTTTGAAGCATTTCGTAGTGCAGGAGAATCGCGGTTATCTGCCGGTGCCTGGGGTCCTGCCCGACATGACGGCCAGCACGGATTCTTATATTGCCCTGCAGCACATCTACCGCCAGCAGGCCTTGCAGGACTCGGAGCTGGTGTACCACAAGTGCCAGGACTACCTCAAGGAGCTGGCCCTGCCGGCGGACAGCATAGACGAGCGCACGGTGCGTTTGCTGTGCCGCGAGGCTGCCGGGCTGGCCGTCCTGCGAGGCTCCCGCATAGCCGACGAGTACGAGAAGAGCTGCCGCCTGCAGCCTTTGGGTGAGGCTCTAGAATCCTTCTAAGTAAATCAGTAATTGTTATGCCACTTCCAGTTGAGGACAACGAGCTGCAGGGCAACCTCACGGCCTACAATTTCGCCTTGCGGGCCTACGAGCGGTTTTTGTCGGAGTGCGGCAGCCTGCCAGGTGAATGCTCCGTGGAGCGGGACATTGGGCGCTTGAAAAGCATAGCCAGCAAGATGCTGGGGGATCTGAGCATGCATGCCAGCATCAGCGACGATGTGCTCCACGAGATTTGCCGGTACGGCGGCGCCGAGCTGCATGCCGTCTCAGCGTTTATAGGTGAGTTTTGCGGCCGAATTATAAACAATTTTTATATATTTGCCTTTCCAGGAGGCTGTGCTGCCCAGGAGGTGATCAAAGTAATCACTAAACAATATAAACCGATCGATAATACCTTTATTTATAATGCCATTACCACTGAGAGTGTTACTCTGAAATTGTGAATAAACTTGGCGCCCTTGTATTTGAATTGCCAGAGTTGCCGTTGGGTTAATTATCGGTTTGTGTTATCGTTGATTTGTTTTAAAGAAAACAAAAGACGACAACTCTAGCGTGGTTTCCGAGTGGGAAATTTCTTACTTTTTTGTTGTTACCGAATCGACCAATTTATGTAGTTTTATAAAAAAACCAAAACGAAACTTCTCCACTCTTCCCCATAGCAAATTAACGTAACAAAAATGGTTGTCGGGTAAGTCGAGATCACCACCAAATCACCAGCTCAAAATTACGTAAGTTTCTTTAAATCCCCTCAGAGTTTTGGTACGCGGCGGAGTTCTGATTGGAGCCGTCTACTACACCCACCAGGCCGGCGTGTGGGGCAACACCCAGCAAACTGAAAACCTCTACAACAATGTGAAATCGCAAATCTGCCCCTACGTCACCAAGGCCAAAGACCAGCTGCCCTTCGACGTGCCCGCCCTGCCCCGCGTGGGCGAGATGCGCTTCCTGGCCAAACACTACTACAACGAGGGCGTGAAGAACTCATTCCGGTTCGTCCACATGCTGCCCTGCTATGCCGGCCGTGGCCTCAAGAAGATCAAAGACACATTCGAGGAGTTTGCCAAATCTCCCACCGGCCTCCCAGACGACAAACCCGCGGCGACAGCCCCCGCCAAGCACTAGAGGTTCCCCAACTTCACTGGCTGTTGTTTTGCGTGTGTTAGTTCATAGTTAGCCTAAACGAATGCGAAGAGTACTTCTCTCCCCTCCCGAGGATGCAACGACGCCGCCAGCTTAAATACTGTGTACTAGAAATAAACAAATTTAAGTTAAAGAAGCCGGGCAGACGGGCCGTGAGTTATTTTTAGTTGACAAACGAGGGGAAATGATAAGCGAGCTCAGCGGGCAGCACGTGTGCCCAGCAGCCGCCAAGCTGGGGGCCATAATTTCAATGATTTTAGAATCTGCCGACAGTCGGAAATCCATTTGGCCTCTTAAGCCAAAGCCAACAGCCGCCGCAGACGTCAGAGGAACCTGGCCAAAGGCTTATCTCCCGGCCAAGATAAAGCCGCTGTCATCGTTGGAAATAGCCAAACTCTCAAGTGGGCCGCCGGCCACACTCCCTGGAGTTCGATTGAAATCTTTAGTTAATTGGTAGGTTATTTTTAATTTCCAACTCGTTGGGGTTTCCTTTTTTTTGGAGTAACTTATTTAATTTGGCAAGTCTGTTGGTTTTTCTTGTTGGTTTAGTTACTCGGCCGGCCAAACACAAGCAACTGTCCCGCGCGTCAGACTGACGACTGTAATCGCGCCTGGTCGTGCGGGAGCTGTCGCCCTCATCATGATGATCATCAAGATCATTTGAGAATCAGTGGCAAAATTTACTACCGCGTGCGTTTTTCGCTGGATGACTCAGGCCAGGCCGAGATAACCAGGGAATAGATAATTTAGCTTGCGGCAGAGTACAAAGAAGGCCCCCGAAACCTTCCGAATGCTCCTGAGATATCACGTGTTAATCGGTTTAATAAGCAAAAAACACCCACGCAGTTTCTCATTAAATTGACCGAGAGCCGAAAATGCAGTCAATATTTGCCTGGCGACCCATAAAAATGAACCGCGCGTAACCTCCAAAAAGCGCGAGATCAAGCATTCGCCGCGTTGGTCCACAGATAAGCGAACCTTTCCTCTTCCTTGGGTCATCTGATTGTTTGTTTCTTCCTCTGGGTGACGTTGGCTCTGCCCACCGACGCACTCGGGTCTCGTTTATTTGCCAGCTTTTGCGGCTAATTAACGAAATTGGCATGCCATAAACTCTTTTAGTTGGAAGCTCCCTAGCAATGAAGATAGAACTGTTGGCTTTACCTAAAGTTTGTCTAAATACGCCGATCTCACGAGCAGGAAACTCAAGATCATAAACGGAAATAACACGAGAAGCGAGTCAGTCGGGGAAGTTTACTAAGAAACCGTAGAACTTAACAGGCTGAGGGGAGTTAAGGAACTAGAAACCAGAAGAGAAGGTTGAGATTGAGGGCCTGACAAGTTCTTAGAAGATCCGTTCCATAGAATCTGAAGATCATAAACGGAAATAAAAAGAAGAGCGAATCAGTTGGTCGGGGAAGTTTACTAAGAAATCGGAGAACTTTACAGGCTGAGGGGAGTTAAAGAAGTAAAATCCACAAGAAAAGGTTAAGATTGATGGCTGATAAGACCTGAAAAGTTCTATAGGATCTGAAGATCATAAACGGAAATAATATGAAGAGAGAGTTAGTCGGTTGGTTACTAAGAAATCGGGGTACTTAAAAGACATAAAAAGAACTTAACAGGCAGACTTAAAAGCTGAGGGGAGTTAAGGAACTGAAGGCCATAAAGCTTGTAATTCCAAATATGAACTGTGGATAGAATTGAAGGCTTAGAACATCGCTTGAAAGTTCTTAGAAGATTCATTTATTGGATCATAAACGGAAATAAGAATAAAAGAGCATAAGTCGGCTGGGGATAGAAATCGGGAAACTATCATAAACAAGCAAACGTACAAGTTATGGGAAGCTAAGGAACTGAAGAGAAGTTTGGAGTTCAAGGTTTTGAAGGCCGCTGAAAAGTTCTTAGAAGATTCGTTGCATGGGATCTGTCTTTATCCATCTTCCGTCGCTCACACTGGCAGGAAACTAAAGATTATAAACGGAAATAACAAACAAGTCAGTCAGCTGGTCGAAAAAATCTGGGAACTAAGCAGGCAGACAAAAAAGCTGAGAGAAGTTGGGGAACTTAAAAGACAGAAGAAAAGTTCGGGATTCCAGGAATGAGTTAAGAATCGAATTGGAGGCTCAGAAGGCCGCTGGAAAGTTCTTAGAAAAGCCATTTCATGGGATTTGTCGTTATCGAGTAGGAATTTGGGGAATTCAAAAGGCAGACAAAAAAGCTGAAGGAAGTTAAGGAACTTAAAAGACAGAGGAAAAGCTTCTGAAGGCTTAGAAGGGCCCTGGGAAGTTCTTGGATGATCTGTTTTATAGAATCTGTCTTTTTCCGTCTTCCATAAATGCATAAGATCTCTATGGAATGTATGGGTATTTAAGGGTTTTTCTGTAAGGCTTAATTTGCGGACAGAAGAGGAGTTTGTGACTTTATTGAAGTCTATTTTGTCGCCAAGCATCTGAGCTTTTCTTATATTAAGTTCAAGATCTCTAAAGCCCAAAATTGATTTTGAAAACAGAAATTTCAGATCACTTTCTCATTTTCTGTGCAAGATCTCTAAAGCCCAAAAGTATCCACTTTTTCCTAGATTTTTAAATTCCTAAAACAGAAATTTCGGATTGCTGTTTCCTAGAACTTAAATACTTCTTCAGAAATTGTTAGTTTTGCTTGACTCTCACAACCAAAGAGTCGATGGAGACTCTCCAAAGATTGGCCATAAATATCATAGATGTAGTAATTTCCCCACCTCTTACTAATTTCATATTTTAAATTAGAAACAAACAAAGCTCTCCAAGTGAATTTCCCCCCAGCAAACTGATCTGAAAGACGACCAATTAAGGAAGCTTGCGAATTGGGGAATTTTTACCCAACTGGCTTTGAAATTTCCCCAAACCAAAAGCAGTTCTTCAAAGACTTCCAGGAACTAGAAATAATGAGGAATATTATATTACTTAGATTCTCAAATTCTCTATTAAGTCGATCGCCATACGAATCACTGGCTCCTTGAGGCCATGAGATTCTTTTAGGGTCTTTGACAGCCGAACTTGATCGGTAGTAAAGTTCTGACCAATCCGCATCGTTTCTTGTAA
>JBAMCP010002540.1:0-11807 GCA_037075105.1 Lissocephala sabroskyi | reverse complement strand
CCAGGTTACGCCGGCTGCCCCACAACAGAAACAGCTGATTTGCCATTCACACAAAGCGGCAACACCAATTAATTGGATGGGCACCGACTCTTGGGCAGGTTAATGGTGGCTGTGCAGTTCTTGGCATTCTTCTTCCTGGACGGTTTAATTAAGTAAAATCGCGCAGTAAGTCACCTTCTTAACCGGTTTAATTAAGTAAAATCGCGTTGTAAGCCAAAAATTTAAAACTCGCGACATTTTCCAAGTTGCACCGGCTACCCCTCCAACAAAAACAGCTGATTTGCCATTCAAACAAACACGCGATCGCATTCAATTGGAATGGCATAAGTAGAAAATTAAATTTTATATTTTTAAATCCGTTATATTTAAGATAATTAATTCTTTCATTTACTTCACTTCTTCTTTTTAGAATCTCCGCCAGCCGGTTTGTCGCCGTCCTTTGGCTTCTTCGGCTCCTTGGGCTTCTCCGCCTTCTTGGCCTCAGGCGGCTTGTCCGCCTTTTTGGCCTCAGGCGGCTTGTCCGCCTTCTTGGCCTCGGGCGGCTTGTCCGTCTTTTTGGCCTCGGGCGGCTTGTCCGTCTTTTTGTCCGGCTTCTTGGCCGGGTCTGCTGCAGGCGCAGCCTTAGCTGCCGGCGCTGCCTTGGCTGCCGGCGCAGCTGCTCCTGCCTTCGCCTTGGGAGCCTCGCCAGACATCGAGGCAGCCAGTTGAGTGGCCTTGGCGATCACATCGTCCGTGTCGCCCACCATATAGAAGGCAATCTCGGGAATGTCATCGTATTCGCCATTCAGGATGCGCTTGAACCCGTCCACGGACTTCTCCACGGGCACCAGCTTGCCGGGATGGCCAGTGAACACCTCGGCCACCTGGAAAGGCTGGGAAAGAAAGCGCTGCATTTTCCTGGCCCGGGCCACGGTCAACTTGTCCTCCTCGGACAGCTCGTCCATGCCCAGAATGGCAATGATGTCCTGCAAGGACTTATAGCTCTGCAGTGTCTTCTGCACGGCCCGCGCCACATTGTAGTGCTCTACGCCCACAATATCCGGATCCAGAATACGCGAAGACGAGTCCAGCGGATCCACCGCAGGATAAATGCCCAACTCGGCAATCGGCCGGGACAAAACAGTAGTGGCGTCCAAGTGGGAGAAGGTGGCCGCCGGAGCAGGATCCGTGAGATCATCGGCCGGCACATAGACGGCCTGGACCGAGGTGATCGAGCCGTTCCGCGTGCTGGTGATCCGCTCCTGCATGGAGCCCATGTCCGTGCTCAAAGTGGGCTGGTAACCCACAGCCGAGGGTATGCGGCCCAGCAGGGCGGAGACCTCCGAACCCGCCTGGGTGAAACGGAAGATGTTGTCGATGAACAAAAGGACATCCTGGCCGTCAATGTCCCGGAAATACTCGGCTATGGTTAGGCCCGTGAGGACCACCCGGCTGCGGGCCCCCGGCGGCTCGTTCATCTGCCCAAAGACCAGCGACACCTTGGAGGTGGCATCGTCCAGGGAGATGACCTTGGACTCGATCATCTCGTGGTAGAGGTCGTTGCCCTCCCGGGTGCGCTCGCCGGCGCCCACGAACACGGAGTAGCCGCCATGCGACTTGGCTATGTTGTTGATCAGCTCCATGATGAGCACCGTCTTGCCCACGCCGGCGCCGCCAAACAGCCCAATCTTCCCACCCTTGACGTACGGGGCCAGCAGATCAATGACCTTGATCCCTGTGACCAGGATCTCCGGCTTGACGGTGAGGTCAGCCAGGTCAGGAGCCTCATTGTGGATGAAGGAATGGAACTCGCTTTTGATCTCGCCGCGCTCGTCAATGGCATCGCCCACTACGTTCATGATGCGGCCCAGGACAGCGGCGCCCACGGGCACGCGTATGGGGAATCCTGTGTCGATGACCTTCTGACCCCGCCGGATGCCCTCGGTGGAGTCCATGGCCACCGAGCGCACCACATTGTTGCCCAGATGATGGAAAACCTCCAAGACCAAACGGCCGATGGGGGCATCCTGCACCTCCATGGCGTTCAGGACCTCGGGCACCTCCTCGGGGAAGTACACGTCGATCACAGGACCAATCACCGAATGAACGTAGCCTTCGCGGCGGCGGCTCAGCAGATGCTCGGTGAGTTTGTCGCCGGTGGCGGAGGATTTTTTGCCAGCGGCTCCTTTGGCTCCGGGTCCTTTGGCGGCTGCCTTGGGCTTTCTTTCGCGGTCCTCGTTGATGCCCACATGCTCCCAAATTTCGCATTTGTCCTCGGGTTCCGGACAGGGGTCCTCCTCCTCGCAGGTTATGTCCGGGCAAGGATCCGGTGGCTTGCAGGGATCATCGTCTTTGCCTTTGTCAAGAAGCTTGCAGGAGGAGTGAATCCCACGCAAGTGAGCTGCCAATGAAAGCTGCCCACGCACTGCAAGGACCTCAAAGGACTATTAAGGACTTTAAAAGGTAAATGAACTCACCTGCCCTTCCGCAAATTCCCCAGGGCTTAAAAAACATTTTCTTTTAGCAACGCCAAGTGATTAAATTGTCCTCTAATTTTCCAGGACTACGAAGGCTCCAGGCCTACTTGAACCGTTAGATTCGATTGCACCGCCCGCCAGGGTTGCCAAGGCAACCAAATAAAACGAAAAACCCAAACAAACGTGGACAACAGAAAAAATGGATGTGCTCTCGACTTTCACCTCGGAGGTTGTGGAATTCTTGGCCAGCCAACCGCTGGAGCGGCTCAGCCTGCTTGTGGACAGCTCCACGGGCTCGGATCCACCCCCACCCACCGCCGAGGCCACCACCGCCACCCAAGCCAAGCAAAACGCCGCCACCCAAACCCAGCACTCGGCCTCGGGCAGCGCCGACTACGACCCGCGGGCCCTGGCCAAATGGCTGGCCAGGATTTACCCCCAAGTAGAGCAGGAGCTGCTCCAAGGAGTCACCCCCACCCTAGAGCTGGCCCAGGCCCAGCAGTGCTCCCTGCCAGAGGAGTTCAAAGTTCAGATTTACCAGAAAATCGCCATGGGCAGCGCGGATCATTCCCAGGGCCTGGCCACCTGGCTGGCCGTCCATACCAACAATGCCCCCGTGCTGGTGGTGACCTCGGTGGCGCCTCATGACCATGACGACTGGTGTGAGCATGTCCAGCAGCAGCTGCGGCTGTTCGTGCCCCAGCGCCTGCCCCAGGGCAGCCTGGTCAGCTACGTGGAGCGGAAGGCGCTCACACTGAAGTCCTGCCTGCGTTGCCTCTCCACAAATCCTTACAACAAGGCTGTGTTTGCTGGCTCGGCCATGGATGGCGATATCTACATTTGGCTGTATGAACAGGAGGACCTCCGCCAGCTCCACAAGGTCACCTCCACGGCGGGCTCGGCCGTGGCTTTGGATTGGGTGACGGAGCAGCGGCTGCTGGCGGGCTATGCGGATGGAGTGGTGAGGCAGTGGCAGCTCGGCCAGCACATGCAGCAGGAGTGGGAGTAAGTGGCATCCTTAAGCAGCCTTTGTCCCTGTTAATCAAAGAATCCTTTCCAGGTTCAAAATGCCCGGCCAAGTGGAGCTGACGGCTTTGGTGTCCCTCAGCCTGGACGACTTCGTCTTGGGCCTCAACGACGGCGGTGTCTTCCGCTGCTGGAGCAGCGACAATCGCTTGGTTAGCTCAACTCCGGGCTCCCAGAGATCCTTGCAGGTCCTGGCCCTCAGTCGGCACCGCTTCATGGTCTCCACTTTGCTGAGGACCCAACTCAACGGCCAGCCTATGGTCCTCAGCTGCGACCTCAGCGGGCAGGCCTTTTACCATGACCTGCGCCAGGCTGAAGAGGTGCGTCTTCCTCCGTTTATCAATTTTAAGATCCTTTATATATTCCTATTTGTTGTCTAGGATCCTGGGCAGTTGGTGGTGCAAATCCCTTTGCCTTTCAAAAACGCCGTGGCCTGCAGTCGCGACGGCAACATCATTTTCTCCCCCAGCAATGACGGCTCCTTGGAGTACTACCGGGTCAGTGATGGCGCCTATGCTGAGGTCAAAGGAGTCCTGCGGGGCAAGGGCAGCATTATCCGTGCCAGCGACAATGGGTAGGAAATAGATTCCCTGTGGGTCCTTCGATTAATCGTCTGTTTTTTTCCCTCAGCTGCTGGTTGATCACCGGACTGTACAGCGATGAATTCCAGTTGTTTTACATTGCCTACAATTAGTTTACATCATGATGAAATCCTGCTTAACCCTGCCGAAGAATGAGAGAATTAAAATAAAGGATTTTAAACCTTAGAATCCAGCAAATTGCCAGAGCAAACTTGCTCCAAAGAACGAAGGTGGAATTCTCTCCCAATTCCCATATTTTCCCGATTGATTCTCTCAGGATCTCCATCCATTCCTCAGTTTGTTGTATTGATCATCATGATGAAATCCTGCTTAATCAAGATTAAAGTAAAGGACTTTAAACCTTAGAATCCCGCAAATTACTATAGCAAAGTTCCCCCAAAGAACGATGCTAAAATTCTCTCAGGATACTCATATTTTCCCGATTGTGGATTTTTCTCAGGATTCGCATCCTTTCCTAAGTTTGTTGTCTTGATCATCATGATAAAATCCTATAAAATAAAGGACTTTAAACCTTAGAAACCCGCAAACTTCCTCCAAAGAACGAAGGTTGAATTCTCTCAGAATTCCCATATTTTCCAGATTTTGGATCCTTTTAGGATTCATCAGTTTGTTGTGTTTCATAATCAGTTTATATTTCTCTGCATTTATGCACTTAAATTTAAAATTCTCATAGTCGTAGTTTGCTGCCTTGGATGTTCATTTCTTTTATATACACGAAGGATAAATTGTTTCCTGTTCTCAACAAATTGAAATTCATTTTCTTAGCAAAGTAAAAATTAAAGCGGGTGGAATTAAAAATGGAATAGCGTTTTAAAATCTAACAAGGATGGAGGGCGGGTGAAAATACAAAAAGGACGACAAACAAACGAAACGAAACAACCGCGCGCACTAAGCGTAAAATAAATTACACAATTAACATTAACGAGGAGGCGCCGTGGCAAATCCTCTCTTTCTATAAACGGATAATATTTTTTATATATAGACTGTTTCGAATTTAGCTAAATCTCTGCGACGATCACTTGCTCCTTCGGCTGATCCTAAATGACTTCAACCTTAACACTCTCAACGATCGGCTCAAAAAAAACGTGATGCACAAATTGCACGTGAGTGATGTTTGCCGTTTGCTTCAATTAAACAAAACCGTATTAGGATCCTCGTTATCCAGTTGCTTGACATGCCGCAAAACATCCTTTTTGGTGATCACACCCAGCAAACGACTGTAAAGGGAATTTTTAGAGATTAAAGAGCATTACGAGGGGTGGGGGGATAAAAACTTGCCCATTGTGGGTCACTAGGGTCTGGCGGAGTCCCAGCTTGCGGAACATGTCGACGACGGTTTCCATGGGCGTCTGGTCGGTGACTGTGATGGGCGCCATGTCGAGTATCTTCTTGAGTTTCAAGGGCGGCGGGCCCAGGTTCTGGGCGGGCGTGGTTGAGGTAAATAATACTATGGAACTGCCATTGATGCCCTCGATCAGACGCTTGGCATTGCCTAGAAAAATAAACATGAATTTCTTCTTCAAACTTTAAATTTTTGGAGATCCCTACCAATGGCCAAATTGAGGTCCCTGCGCAGCACAAAGCCCACCAGATATTGATTCTCCCGGGACACCACCACGGGATAGCCGTTGTGCTCGGTTTCCTTCAGCAAAGTTTCCACATCGTCCACGCTCATCGAGTCCTGCGTGATCACATTCAGCGTCTCATTGCGCCTGCAAAGCAATTCAATTAATTTAAAACAAATTAAGAGGAAATTCTGACCCACTCACTTGGGCTGCATGACATCCGCCGCCAGCGTGGTGTGGGCGAACTCTTCCTTGCTGTCCAGGAAGGGATAACCGTTGAGGGCAATGTGGGCATCGTAGATGCCTTGACGGCCCAGCGCATCGCCCACCCACTTGGAGGCCATGGCCGCGGCCATCAGCGGCACAATGTAACGCACGCCGCCCGTCAACTCGAACATGATGACCACCAAGGACACCGTCATCCGCGTGACCCCGCCCAGGACCGCAGCTGCTCCCACCACCGCATAGAGTCCTGGGGTAATTAAATTGCTGTCCGCACATTCGCCTGTGAACAGCCAGAGGTTCGGGTAGCTGTAGGCAAATTGCTCCACGCCAATGCCCACAATGCGGCCCATGATGGCGCCCAGCAGGAGCGACGGTATAAACAGGCCGGCGGGGACTTTCATGCCGAACGTGAAGATGGTCAAGGCCAGTTTCAAGATGAAGGCCAACATGAGCAGCCAAATTGAGCGATAGACCCCCGGGCCCAGCTCGGTGACCTCGATAAAGCCGCTCGACCCGCTGGTGATGTTCTTCCGCGTGTAATCGCTGCAGGGAAGGAAAGAAGTTAAGGAATCTTTAGGCAAGAGATTGGTTTCGTCCTACCAAAGTGGATTGGTCACATCGCCTGGGGAGCACTTGCTGACCAGCAGGAAAATCAGCTCGTTCATGTTCATGCGGGTGAAGGGATTTGGGTAACAGATAATCCCCGTGATCAGAGTGACAAAGAGAACTTCCATCACCGGATACTGGCCGAGTTTGCTGAACTTCCTGTACCGGCACCACCACAAATTCGCCTTGATAAAGAAAGTGCCAATTACACCCTGAAAAAAAGAGTATATTGAGTTCTGAGTTAAGCAATTTTGAGGCCCACTTACCCCCATGATGCCGAGAAAGACGAATGGTATAAGCTCGAAGAAAATCCAGGGCTTGTTGTATTCCACAAAGAAAAGCACCGAATGCTCGTTGCCAAAGGGCGTCAGCGAGCGGAGAACAAAAGCCGCAATCAAAGCGCAGAAAAACGAGCGCCAAAGAGTCTTCAAAGGGAAGTAATAAGAAACTTCCTCTAAGGAGAACAAAACCCCGCCTATGGGGGCCCCAAAGGCCACCGACACGCCGGCCGCTGCTGCTGCCGAGAGAATCTCTCGCTTCTTGGCCTCATTCCTGCCGTATTTGGGGAACAGGTGCGAGAATATATTGCCTATGCAGCTGGCTATGTGGACCATGGGGCCTTCCTTGCCCAGCGTGAGGCCGGCCGAGACGGACAGCATGAGGCCCACCGATTTGATCAGCAGCGTCCATTTGCCCAAATAACCGCGTATAATGAAGCCCGAGAGGATGGTCTTGATCTCCGGTATGCCCGAGCCGCAGGCGTAGGGGGCAAACATGCGCACCAGCGAGGCGCTCAAGGAGGCAAACAACAAGGCCCACAGGATATACCAAATATACGAAATGATGTAAGGCCCGGAGCCATTGCGGGTCAGGCCGAAAATCTCCGGCCAGGTTTTCCACTAAACAGGAAAAGATTAGAGGATTTTTTGGGAAAAGCCAGCCCGACTCACCGTGGAGCAGTTGCCCTCCTCGAAGACGGACTGCTTGGCCGGGAAGCAGCATTGCTCGCGGTTGAACCAGAAGGCCGGCGGGCAGATTCCATGCTTCAGATCCGACATCCAGCTGGCGCCAATGTCCACCATGCCAGCCACACAGCCGGCGGCTATGCCCACCAGCAAGACGCACAGCCAGCCCGAGCCAGCATCAATGGAGCCCTGGGGGGAGGGAGGGAAAGTGAAAGTGAGAAGCCTTTGCCAGGAAAGGATAAGAAGACCCACCTTGATGAGATCCCAGAGGGAGTCCTGTCGCTTTTTGACGATATAGCGATGCCGCATGCGATCGCGGGCAATGTCGCGCTGCCAGTCGATGGTGTGGAAATCCTCGTACTGCCCAATGCCGGGTATGTCGTCCTGGACATCCGAGGAGCCATAAAACGACAGGGCACCTAACAGAGAAACATAAATAAATTAAATTTTTATCAATTTATCATACGCAGGCGGGGCCAAGGGTCAAGTTCGCGTTTAAATTGCAGCTGAGTAAATAAATTTAAACTCAAGTCACCCGCATTTTCTTTTTCTCTCCTGGCAAAGCCCTCATAATTTTGCAAACGTGGCTGGTGGCTGTTTATTTGCATATCAGCGGCGTGATCATGATTAATCAAATAAACTCAGCGTCTGCCCGTCTGCCCGTCGCGCTTTGATTAACAAACGGCTAATTGGCAACTTCAATTGACAGCGACAACTCAACTAAGCCAGCCGCACGTACCGTCCATGGGATCCCCGAAGGCGCTGTGAGTTGGCACATGCGGATGATGGTGGAGTTGGTGGTGCGTGCGCTGCTGGTTGTTCTGCGGCTCGAACTCCCTTTCCAGGTCGGATTCGGTCACATTCTCGTGGCGGTAGCCGCCGCCGGGTAGGCGTTCGCCGGGACTCGAGCGCGGCGTGATGTCGATCATATCCTCGTCGTCTGTGGCGGCAATGTGAGCAGGGCCGGGCGGTTTTGACAGTGGAGCCAGCGGATGGTCGGCGTTGCTGGGGCCCGCCGCTGTGTGGCCGTTGGCCGACTGAAATATGAGACAGGGAAGGTTATTTAAAATTTAAATACGCGGATGTAAATGCCCACTGATAAGCCTGATTTGAAAGTACTTCTGATCTTATCCATATGTAAATTTAATTTTACTCGTTCACGCCCGCATTTCCGCCCCCTTTACAGGGGCAGGGGCAGAGGATTATCTTTTTGGGTTTTTACCTTTTTCATGACCGTTTGGTAGGCGGTTATGTAGCTGTTGCCTTCGGCAGCAGCCTCCCTGCTGCCTTTGAGGGGGAACTTTTCCATGGTAGATTCTGGGGCGCTTGGAGTGGTGATGTTGCAAAGTTGGTTTCACGTAGTCGACGGCCTTTTGCGCATGCAATTGCAGTGATTAATTCTACTCTTTTTTTTACATATTTTAATTGGTGCAATGAACGTCACACACGCACACAGTGAACGGGATTTACACAGACAGAGCACACAAGCACGCACGACAGACAAGGGACGAGCGAATTAACACGCATAATTTCTTTTACTTAGACATTTAATTTTCTGTTGATTGCTGCGACGTGCGGGCGATTAGAGTTTTCGCGAATACAAAGAAAATCAAAAGTTATGACGTTCTTTAAAAGAAAAACAACAATTTCTTTGTGGAACGAACTGTCCCATTCGTGAACTAGAACTAAATCGCGGTTCGCTGCCCGGAACGAACAACCACTCCGCAGCCCATAAGGCGCGTAATTTAAAATATAATAAAAAGCTTACACATCATCATTAAAATAAGTTTAATCTACATGGTATATAAAGAGAAATTCCTCTTTAAGACTTGGGTGTATTTAACGCAGATGAAATGGGCGCAAATACTAGTTCCAAAAATGGTTCACTGCGAGCTATTGGAGGTGGGGCTGCCAACTTGCATTTTTATTTCGTAAATGAATATTGCGCAAAAATGGAAGAAAAAAAGGACTTAAGTTAATTAAAATTCTTCAGTGTCGAAAAAAATCAATTGCATAAAGCAGAATTTAAATCTAATATTAAAGTAATTTAATTTCGCGCGCTGGTTCCATGACACAACAGCTGGTACGTGAAGAAGAAGAGTTGGGATGGAAAGAGCAAGATACAAAAAAGCCAAAAACAAAAATAAATGTTTTGGATTTGTTTACATTCCGCCGCTGCACTCTCATAAGTATAAACTAAGCAATAAATAGTTCTGGCCAACGCCGCCGTATACTAAGGTCGCAGCTGGGCGCTGCAGTAGCTACAAAATGGCCGGTTTTGTGGCCGTCCACACAGGTTCGTAGCCCGCCTCCACCATCAATCAATTTATCGCTTACACTCGACTCTTCTCCCGCCCACCCAGGCGCTGGCAACAGCGTTAACCAGGCGAAATACCAGCGCGTCATTAAAGAGGCTTGCATACGGGCAACAGATGTTCTACGCAATGGCGGCAACGCCATGGACGCCTGCGAGGCGGCCATCACCCGCCTGGAGAACTGCGGCAACACAAATGCCGGATTCGGCTCCAATCTCTGCCTGGACGGCACCGTCCAATGCGATGCGGCCATCATGAACGGCACCACCTTAAACTTCGGGGCCTGCACCAACGTCAGCCGTGTGAAAAACCCCATCCAACTGGCCCGCTGCATATGCGATGGCCAGGCCAAAAGCCAGGCTTTGGAACGGATACCACCGCTCGTCCTGGCCGGCAGCGGAGCCGAGACCTATGCCGAGGAAATGGGCTGCACCATGGTCAGCCCCGAAGTGATGATCTCATCCAACGCCCGCTTCCACCACAACTACTACAAATCCAAATACGATCTAGTCGTTGCCAACGGCCTCAAAACCAACCCCGCCGCCAGCTCCTCCATAGCCAACGATGTGCCCGAGCCTGGAGCCGAGGTTGTCGTGGACCTGCAAACCGCCTTGGACACCGTCGGCGCCGTCTGCGTGGACGAGCTGGGCAACACTGCAGCTGGCTGCAGTTCCGGCGGCATCCTCCTCAAAACCCCCGGGAGAGTCGGCCAGGCTGCCACCTACGGCGCCGGCTGCTGGGCCACCGACACCGAGGACCTGGCCATAGCCACCTGCACCACCGGCAACGGCGAGTACCTGATGAAGACCCTGCTCGCCAGGGAAATCTGCAACGGAGCCTTCACCAGCAAATGCGCCGTCACCAGCCTCCATGCCACCTTCAAGCAAAAGTTCCTCGACTCGCCGCTCCTGCCCAAGCAGCAGGCTCTGTACGCCGGCGCCCTCACCCTGCTCTACTACCCGAAGAGCAGCAGCGGCGAGATCATGTGGAGCCACACAACCTCGGACATGTGCATCGGTTATATGTCAACCAGCCAAAGAGTGCCTAAGGTAGCGTAGCCGTCAACTATCATCCATCAAATCGGCTTTATATATATTTTTATTTCAGTTTGTACATTCGGTGCTGCCCACGTACAGCGTCCCGGGCCAATCGTGCGTCGTCAACGGCCATAATTTCCATTTGCGCATTTAGCCAGCCAGGCGGAGAGGCGGGAGGCGGGCGGTCGGTTGGATGGCCAGTGGGCTTATTCGGTGTGTCGGCTGTTCGTCGTCATTCATTGTCAGTTGTGCAGTTTTTGGTAATTCATTTGATTTGATGTTTAATTGCCGCGACAATCGCCAGCCAGCAAACGTTTTTGTCTCTAAACTTTAAGAAAAATTAAATTAAAAGAAAATGCAAAAATCAAAATTGCCTCGCAAATGCTCTTGCCTTAAATCACTGGGCCATAAAATACAGAAAAGAGTATCTATAAGTTTGTATAGAAAAAGCTTTGCATGCCCAACAGCTGCAAAAACCGTTAACGGGAATTTATCGGAGACCAGCTGGCGCCTGTTGAGGTTGTGGGTTTTTAGGGTATCCCGTGTCGGTCTTGTGGCCAAGGTCTGCGGTCTAGGTCGGCCGAGACAGATATATATTACATTCTAATGGCCGATCTTCAAAATTTCAAATCATTAATTGCAGCGACATAAACACGCGCAAGCAGTCGGCGTAGAAGGAAAGATGGATGCTCTTTTTATACCCTTGACTTTTACTTTCTTTTTTTAAACACAACCGTCTTCAATACAGAGCTAAATTTGAAGAAGAATATTCAAGGAACCCACGGAAAATATAATGAGCGAATTTTTACCCAAATTTCCTACCCAAAAAAAAAAACTAAAGACCGATAAAAATGGACTTAACTGCTAAGCTGTCGTATTTAGAAATTAATAGCTCAATTGATTAAGCAGCGTGGGGCGAGGACAGTAAAATGAATGGTGACCACTTCGGAACACCGTCTCGCCACTTGAAATTAATATATTTTTTCTTTTTTTATTTTTTTTATTTGCCA
>JBAMCP010002539.1:0-11814 GCA_037075105.1 Lissocephala sabroskyi | reverse complement strand
CGACGTCTCCTTCTCCATGTTACATACTTTCGCACAAACACATTATACCCTTGTACTTCCAGTACAGGGTATAAAAAATATCAAACTAAAATTGCCATTTTAAGCTAACAGATTTTGTGAATTTTGTTTTGTACAAAAAAATCGAATAAATCGAAAAAAAATAAATGAAAATTAAAAAATTGACCAAAAACACAGACAGGAGCACAAAGTGCGGAACCGATCGTTGTAAGTAAAATGAAAAAGACAACAATTTTGTGCTTTGTAACTGTAAATTTGTGTAAACCGTTCAACCGAAAAACCGAAAGTACCCAATTAGCACCACCCACACCCCCAGAGACACACACACATACACTTCACCCTGATCCTCTTTTCCTTCTCAAAAACAAACAACAAAAACAAACCGATCGAAGATTCTTCCTCCCACACACACATACTGACTCACACACACTCTCTTTCTCCCTCTCTTTCTCACACACTAAAAACTCTCTCCCAATTTCTCTTTTTTACCCTTTCGAGATTTTTAAAAGATCCCTTGCCTTTTTTAGGGGGCCACGATCAAAACGGACGAAGAGACTGGCAAAATCATTATCGCTAGGATAATGCACGGCGGGGCTGCGGATCGATCCGGACTCATACACGTCGGCGACGAGGTCATCGAGGTCAACAGCATCAACGTCGAGGGTAAGACCCCAGGCGATGTCCTGACCATACTGGTGAGTCTTTAGCTTGCTATTTCCGTCTGTCTTTCTGTACTTACTTCATTTCTTTGATAGCAAAACTCGGAGGGCACCATCACTTTTAAGTTGGTGCCGGCGGACAACAAGGGCGCCCAGCGGGAGTCCAAGGTGCGGGTGCGGGCGCATTTCGACTACAATCCCGACGTGGATCCATACATACCCTGCAAGGAGGCCGGCCTGGCCTTCCAGCGCGGCGATGTCCTGCACATTGTGGCCCAGGACGATGCCTACTGGTGGCAGGCCCGCAAAGAACACGAACGCTCCGCCCGGGCCGGCCTGATCCCCAGCCGGGCGCTCCAGGAGCGGCGCATTATCCACGAACGCACGCAACGGGAGGGCACTGACCTGGACTCGAAGCGTGAGTACAGCAAACCCTTGAAGTCCTTGAGGGGGCTGTGATCATCGTAATTCCGCCTTCTCTAATTTCATGTGCATTCAAATTGGCCTTTCTCAACTAACCCCGCCAAATTAATATGCCATCAATTACCATTCCCTGATCCCCAAAACATCATTAACCAAACCTCAGCGGGCTCGTGTGCCTCGCTATGCACGACGCCGCCCGGCTCGCCACGCCTGCACACCAGCACCAGCAGCTCCTCCTGCCGGCAGCCCAAGACTAAAAAGATCATGTACGATTTGACAGAGAACGACGACTTCGACCGGGAGCTGATAGCCACTTACGAGGAGGTGGCCAAGCTGTATCCCCGGCCAGGAGTCTACCGGCCCTTGGTCGTGATTGGGGCCCCAGGCGTGGGACGCAACGAGCTGCGAAGACGGCTGATTGCCCGGGACCCCGAGAAGTTCCGCAGTCCAGTGCCCTGTAAGTAGCGTTAGTTGGGCTCCCCCAAAGATCCTTTTTTGATTTTTAATTCCCGTTTTAGATACCAGCCGACCCATGCGACCGGGCGAGGTGGCCGGCCGGGAGTACATCTTCGTGGCGCGGGACAAAATGGAGCAGGACATCGACGGCGGCAAGTTCGTCGAGCACGGCGAGTACAAGGGCCACCTGTACGGCACTTCGGCTGAGAGCGTGAAGTCCATCGTGAACGCCGGCTGCGTGTGCGTCCTCAGTCCCCACTACCAGGCCATCAAGACCCTGCGCACGCCCCAGCTGAAGCCGTTCATCATCCACATCAAGCCGCCGGAGCTCTCCATACTGAAGACCACCCGCACGGAGGCTCGCGCCAAGTCGACCTTTGACGAGGCGAATGCCCGGAGCTTTACGGACGAGGAGTTCGAGGATATGATTAAATCGGCTGAACGCATTGACTTCCTCTATGGCCACTTCTTTGATGTGGAGATCGTGAATGGAGAGCTGGTGAATGCCTTCGAGCAGCTGGTCCATCATGTGCAGCGGCTGGAGAACGAGCCGCTGTGGGCGCCCTCGATGTGGGTACAGTAGGCGGCAAAGGGTGGAGGACGGCGAGGATGCGCCTAGCGCTTGATTATAAAAGACAGAGATCCCGAGGAGCGACCGTCACTGTTAGGAGAAATGGCCAAATCAAAAACCAAAAGAACTTTGCAATTGTTGAACACGAACACCAAAAAAGAAGAGTATTCGGAAGTCGAATTTAGCCGAGGAAGCAGCCGCTAGAAGAACACCAAAATTTATTAAATAAAACCAAAAAAAAAACCCTATAAACTATAAACAAATCGTAAAGAAAATGTTGTTAAGCTAAATGTACCGTTACTTGCCATTGTTAAACGGCATTTAGTCGAGAGAAGCGGAGGAAATAAAATGGGAGAGCGAATTGTTTAACCCCCAACCGGTCCAGTAGGGCACTCAGAAGTTTAGTCCTCTTCACGAGATGTACCTTTTTTGCGAAAATGTGAAAACGAAATGGAAAACAATAATTAAAGAATATAACCAAAGCGAATACGAAAACTTTAACTCTTCAAATTATAAATTCGAAAGCATAATAATGAAGTTCTTATAAATCTAAAATTGTACAAACATTTATTTTATTCTATAAAGAAGCTAAATTACTTGAACGGATATATTTACATGCATATACAAGCCGAACAGTGAGGAATACCTATGAAATACCAAGCTAAGGAGTTTTATTCAAACGTTGAGAATTACAGAATGTACTACTGCCCTCTCCAATGCCAAGTTATAATCCCCCCGAATAAATAGGCCCCCGTTTATGATTTAATCTGCACAAACCAATTAGGAAACCACAGAACATTGTTAAAAATCATGAGGGAAAATAAACAAAACTTATTTTAAATAAAAATTGAAAGCTTTATTTTTCACTCGTGTTATCCTCTCTGATCTCCTGAGGGTTAAGGTATTCCACTCATAACCAAACGTCATTGAGCGCGAGTGAAGGTCAGCCAATCAAAAGAACCACTCAGTCAACAGACAGGGAGAGAGAACAGACCGATCATGGAATAATACAGGGTGTGGCAAAGGTCTTATAATACCCAAAGATCAGGTTTGTTGGTAAAAATGAATTTTACTGGAAATCAGGTTTTATAGTTTAACACTAATTCAAAAACTACCAACAAGAAATCTGAATGGGGCTCCACTAACCTCACCCCACCCTATCAGGCCACCTTGCTCCGGCCGTTCGTGGTTTTCCAGGGCTTTGGCATTCCGTGGCGTGGCCCCAGAGAGTGAGGTTGTCGTCGCTCCCGCCCAGTTGATTAGTTCGATTTGTGTTAATTAAAACTACTAAAATGTCGGCCTTTGAGTTGAAAGATCTGAACGAATGTTTGGAAAAGCACATACCCGCCGACGAGCTGAGGGAAGTCAAGCGGATTCTTTACGGCGTGGAGGAAGAGTGAGTAGAGAATTAAGGTTTTTGGTGCTAAAACATCTGTAGATTTTTATGCTGACATTTCACCAGACCCCCCGTATTAAGATTATCAGTAGGCCACTTTATCGCCCAGCTGATAACCACGGCCGTGATGTTTGCGCCGGCAGAGACCACAAATTATGTTAGAGCGACTTGCTAATTTTAGACAAATATTAAAGCGTTGAAATATAAGCAAAATAATCTAAACGGATGGAAAAAAATCCATCTGCTCTGGCGGATGCTTAATTAAATTTAGCCAACTGTTTACTGAGGGCAATAAAACTGCAAAACGAGTGCAGATTTAGTCAATGCACAAACCAGCCGACCAGCAGCCCAGACACAAACCATTTTACAATCTTCGTCGCTTGTTTTTCAGTCAAGTTTTGGAGCTGCCGGCCAAGGCGCTGGACATTGCCAACCAGAATGACTTCGAGATCAAAGGCTACCGCTTCACGGCCAGGGCCGAGCAGACCCGTAAACCGCGCCTGGTGCGGGTGGGCGCCATCCAAAACTCGATTGCCGTGGCCACCACCGAGCCGATCGAAAAACAGCGCGAGGGCATTTGGAAGAAGGTCAAGACCATGATCCAGGCGGCGGCCGAGGCCAAGTGCAATATTGTCTGCACCCAGGAAGCCTGGAGTGAGTATTTAGCTTTATCCTTGCCCAACTGACTGACTCCTTTTCCTTCCATTTACCCCAGCAATGCCTTTTGCCTTTTGCACGCGCGAGAAGTTCCCCTGGTGCGAGTTCGCCGAGGAAGCCGAGCACGGACCCACCACCAAAATGCTAGCCCAGCTGGCCAAGGCCTACAACATGGTGATCATCCACTCCATCCTCGAGCGGGACATGGAGCACGGCGAGACGATCTGGAACACGGCCGTCGTGATCTCCAACAACGGCAACTACATTGGCAAGCACCGCAAGAACCACATTCCCAGGGTTGGGGACTTCAACGAGTCCACCTACTACATGGAGGGCAACACCGGCCACCCGGTCTTCGAGACGGAGTTCGGCAAGCTGGCCATCAACATCTGCTATGGCCGTCATCACCCGCAAAACTGGATGATGTTCGGGGTCAATGGGGCGGAGATTGTCTTCAATCCTTCGGCCACCATAGGCAGGCTGAGCGAGCCTTTGTGGAGCATTGAGGCCAGGAATGCGGCCATTGCCAATAGCTATTTCACGGTGGCCATCAACCGCGTGGGCACCGAGCAGTTCCCGAATGAGTACACCTCGGGGGATGGCCGGCCGGCGCACAAGGAGTTCGGTCCATTCTATGGATCTTCTTATGTGGCAGGTCCTGATGGTTCCAGGACGCCGGTAAGTCGGTTGAAAGGCTGTGGTTGGCCAGGGTTTAATTTTTGTTGCCTTACAGAGTCTTTCGCGGTGTCGGGATGGCCTGCTGGTCACGGAGTTGGATTTGAATTTGTGCCGACAGGTCAAGGACTTCTGGGGCTTCCGCATGACCCAGCGCATTCCCCTCTACGCCGAGTCCTTCCACAAGGCCACCCAGCCGGACTTCAAGCCCCAGATAGTCAAGGAGAAGTGATCCCTTAGCCAACCCAATAAAGCCCAAAGATTTGCGTGTTTAAAGGAATTCTTTTTGAACCTAAAGCTCCTTCAGGTAATAGCCGACCAGCCGGCGCGCCTCCCGCAGCCCCGACTCCACGGCCCCATGAACCGTGGAGTAATGATTGCGGTTGGTGGCCTCGCCCGCGAACAGCAAAATCGGCCGCACCGTCATCGGCGAGATCGTCATCTTGGAGCTGTTGGACGGCTCCTGGGCCAGCATGTTGACCGGCTTGGCCAGCTCATCGGCGCTGGTATTAGCGCGGCGCGTCATCATCGAGGGGTACGAGTAGGAGCCATGGAAGAGTTGGCTAGTCGACCACTTGCTGGTGACCACCCGCCGAGGCTTGGGCACTTTCCTGGTAACCAAGAACATCTGCAGCAGCTCCGTGAATCCCTCCACCAGCTCCTTCTCCCCCAGCGTCTCGATGGCCTCCCCGTTGAGCCCCGTCGACCAGGCAGTCAGCACCGCCCGCTGCCCGCGGCAGGTGTAGATCCCATAGACGTCCAGCATCCAGGCCCGGGGAGTGTCGTAGAACTCGAGAATGTGCCGGGAGGACCACACAGCATTGAAGCCCAGCCAGTTCTCGCACCAGAAAGCCTTCTCGAACTCCAGAAAGATCTTGCACACGTGCCCGAAGCCAATGAAGTTGATGGCCTTGCGCTTGTCCGACGGCAGTCGCGGCTCAAACAAAGTGGTCAGGTTCTTCTTCATGACCCCCAGGGGTAGAGTGATGACCACATGGTCGGCCATGTAGGTCTGGTTGTTGGGGTCACAGCTCAGCTGGACGGTGCCGTCCAGGCGGTCCCATTCAATCTTCTTCACACAGCAGCCGAAGTCGATGTGGCCCTGGAGCTGGCCGAGCTCGTTGATTTCGTCTCCCTGGACGAGGAAATGCAGAAACTGTTTGTAACTGCGTGGAAGGGGAAGGGGGATTCGGTGAGAGTCCCTGGCAAGCATCTCACCACTCACCCGTTCTTCTTCCAGGCCAAGACATTGCCGCGGCAGGCCTCGAAGGTCTCGAAGCCCGAGCCTGACATGTCCTCGATCCCGGTGTCGGCCAGGGCGCCCTCCATCTTCTTGACCGTGTGCAGGAACTCGCCGGCCAGCGACTTGTCTATGTCCTTGAACAAGGGCTTGCTCAACTCGGCATTGAACTTCTCCTGCAGGAACTCCCCGAAGGTGCCCGTGTACTTGGGCAGCTCCTTGTGGCGGTTGTCCAGGATGTGGCGTATAATTGTGGTCAGCCGCCTGGTCACTTCGCCGGGCAGGGACTTGCCGTTCGATTGGATCCACAAAGCCTTGGTGAAGCGGTCCGGGCTGCGGACCAGCGCATTCTGATCACCCACCATTTCGTAGACAATGTTGCCCTGCTCGCCGTGCACCCACTGGGCCCCCAGTTCGATGAAGTCGCCTCCGAATTCGGATGTGTAAATGCGACCGCCAATGCGGTGCGAGGCCTCCAGGATCTTGACGGACTTGAAGCCATTGCGCTGCAGCTCCATGGCGCAGGTTAGTCCGGCCGCCCCGGCCCCGATTATGATGATTGTGGGATCGTTCTCGTTGCTGGCCTTGAGGTACTTGGGTTCTCTGGTCTTCGAGGCATGGAATCGCGGCTCCACTTTGTGTCGTTTCTTCTTTGGCAAGCACTGTGGACGAGGAGAGAGTCAGAGAGCCGGTCGGGGGCCAACAGAGCTCACGTACACCGCCCATCGGAGTTGCGTTTCCAGTGACAAGTTTTTGAAAGCATTTGAAAAGCAAAATACAAACTTATAGACTTCCAGATCGGATGGGAATTACAGAGCATCTTTGGTGGGCTCCTCAAATGACAATGAACTGAATCGCTTCGAGCAGAAATCTGGGGTTCTTGAGATCGTCAGAGAAAGAGTCTTTTGGAGTCTCTTAAATTTGCGGTTGAAGTTCCTTAAAGATCGGAGAATATATATGCACAGATTTGTGGTGGAATCGAAGCTTTATTGGATAAACCACAAGGATGGGACCAAAGTTTCTTCAGCTAGGAGTACAGACCCTGCAAAAGCCAAATTTTAGACTTCCAGATCGGATGGGAATTACAGAGCATCTTTGGTGGGTTCTTCAAATGACAATGAACTGATTTGCTTAGAGCAGAAATCTGGGGTTCTTGAGATCCTCAGAGAAAGAGTCTCTTAGAGTCTCTTAAAATGAATGAGGTTCCTCAAAGATCTGAGAATATATACGCACAGATTTGTCGAAGAATCGAAGCTTCATTGGACAAACCTGAAGGATAGGACCAAGGTTTCTTCGGTTAGGAGTACACACCCTTCAAAATATAAAGCTTCAGCTAAAATTATAGATTCCCAGATCGGATGGAAATTACAGATCATCTTTCCTCAAATGACATTGAACTGATTTCTTTACGTAAGTTTTCAATCTCTTGGAGTCTCTTTGATTTACAGATGAGGTTCCTTAAAGATCAGAGAACATATACGCAGATTTGTCGAAGAATCGAAGCTTTATTGGACAAACACATGGAAGGGACTTCTGGGCGGAGCACAGTGAAAAAGAAGATAAAGCAGAAGACGTCAAATCAATGGAAGTCCCAAGGTTCCTTCGGCCAGGAGTACACACCTTAAAATGATCGTGTCCCTTACGTTTCTAGGCATCTCTTAAGTTTAGTTAGTCTATCAGGATGTTTCGTCTTCAGCTCATTGATACTTAAACCTACCAAGCCGGTCGCTTGATCCTCCTGTCTTTACATTTCTCACAGTCGGTGTGTTTGTGCGAAGCTCATGGAATTTACAATTGCGATCGCGTGCCCTTTGCCCCCGGCAGTTGATGGAACTCGGCCAGGCGGCGGGCCTCTCGCCAGCCGGCCTCCACGGCCCCATGCACCGTGGAGTAATAATGGACGCTGGAGGCCTCGCCGGCGAACAGGACGATCGGCTTGTCGCAGCGGCTCTGGATCATTTCGCCATTGGCATTGTCGTTGGCCCGCGGGGCCGTCGTCGAGGTCACCACGGTGAGGGGCTGGGCCAGTTCGCGGGCCCCAGTGCCGCGCTGCTCGGTGTCCATGGATCGGTAGGAGTAGGAGCCGCGGAAGTTCTCGTTGGAGTGCCAGGCCGAGGCGCGGAAGGCCACTGGCTCGGGGATGGACCAGTGGAGGAAGCGGCGGAAGAGGTACAGGCAGCCGGCCAGGACCTCGTCCTGCGGCAAGGTCTCCATGTGGCGGCCGCTCTCGGCTATGATCCAGCCGGCCAGGACATTGGGCTGGTAGCTGACACGATAGAAGCCAAAGACATCCTCCAGCCAGGCCCGGGAAGTGTTGCGTATGTCCTGCAGGTCCTCCTGCCGCCAGAGCATCGTGAAGCCCGTCCAGTCCTCCGGCCAGAAGGGCTGCGGGAACTCCACGAAGATCTTGTTGACGGTGCCGAAGGACAGGCCCTCGATGGCCCGCTGCTTCTCCACCGGCAGCTTCGGCTCGAAGAGCCGCCAGTGCTGCTCCTTCAGCACCCCCAGGGACACGGTGACCACCACATGGTCGGCCAGTAGGCTCTCCCCGTTGGAAAACTGCAGCTTCACGCGGTTATCGTTGCGGTTCCAGTCGATTTGGCTTACCCGGCGATTGTAGAGGACGCGCTGCTCGAGGACTCCAAGTTCTGTACCCAATTCCCGGCTGCGCAGCATCAACCGCAGCAGCTCCACGTATCCCTTGTCCTTCCAGTTCAGCAGTATGTCGCCCTCGCACTCCCAGTACTCCAGGTAGCCCCGCCCGGACACTTGATCTAGGGAGTCCGAGGCCTCCACCGAGTTCTCGAACTTCTGGTAGTTCACAAAGAACTCATCCGCTATCCGGGGATCGATGTCGGCATTCTCCGGCCTCCTCAGGACCTCGTAGAACTTGTTGGTCAGATAGCTGCCCAGAGTGCCGCTGCTGTTCCTCAGCTCCATCTGGCGGGTGACCAGACTGTCATTGACTATGGCCTTGAGGCGGCTGGCCACCGGCTCGGGCACCACCTCCCGGTTGGAGCGGACGCACTGGTAGTCCTCGTACACCGGCCCCGTGGACTCCAGCAGGTTGTGCTTGCTGGCCAAATCGAAGACGATGTTGTCCTGCTCGCCGTGGCACCACTGGGCCCCCAAGTCGATGACATTGCGGCCGAAGGGGATGGTGTGGATGCGGCCGCCCAGGCGCTCCTCGGCCTCCACCACGAGGACGTTCTGGAAGCCCAGGTCCAGGAGTTTGGTGGCGCAGGCTATGCCCGAGGCTCCGGCGCCGATGACCACAACTTTCTGCTGCTGGGCGCTGCTCATGCCGGCGGCTGAAGGACAGAAAGAGAGAGGGAGAGGAACGATGAGGAGAGCGCCAGAAATCAGCGCCCGAAGAGAGCGCGAGAGCCAAAGTCGCCCACCCACCTGTGGCCAATGGGGGGAGGAAGCAAGTCAGCCAAAGCAGAACCGAAAAGGTAAACAGAAAATGCAAAATGCCGGCAGGCAGGCCGACGTGTCGTCTGCGCGAGGGGAGGGGGGAAAAACGGCGCGATGCCGAAATGCACTTGGCGAAAAGCAAAGCCATTGGAGCTGGAAGGAAAATTATTTTTATAATCAAAGCCCTGCCACTTGAAATTAAACTATTTTTCTAATTCTCAGACTTGAATTGGAGTCTCTCTATATCTCTATATTCCTTTCTAGAATCGGATAGGGAAAATTAGGTTATTTTTTAATTCTCAGACTCAATTTTGAGAATCTCTATATTTCTATATTCTTTGCTGGAACCAGTTAAGAAAAATTAGATAATTTATAAACTCTCAGACTCAATTTAGAAAATCTCTATAACTCAATATTATTTTCTAGAATTGGATAAGAAAATTTAGATAATTTTTAAACTCTCAGACTTATTTTAGAGAATCTCTATATTTCTATATTCTTTGCTGGAATCAGTTAAGAAAAATTAGATTATATTTTAATTCTCAGACTCGATTTGAAGAATCTCTATAGCTCTTTATTCCTTTCTAGAATTAGCTAAGAAAAATTAGATTATTTTTTTAGTCTCAGAGTCTCGGGGTCTCCCTATAATTCTATATTGCTTTCTAGAATCGGTTAAAGAAAATTAGATAATGTTTCTCTGTCTCTCTATATCTCTCTATGTTCCTCTTTAGAACCTGTTAAAAATTCTGGATAATTTTTAAAGACTCAGCCTCAATTTTCAGTCTCTCTATATCTCTATGTTCCTTTCAAGAATCACTTAAGAAAAATTAGATAACTTTTTAAATTTCAAACTTAATTTCTTGGAGTCTGTTTATATCTTTATATTTCTTTTTAGAATTAGTGAAAAAAACTTAGAAAACTTAAAATTTTTTAGGCTTAATTTTGAATCTCTCTATTTCTCTATATTCCTTTCTAAAATCTACTAAGAAAATTAAGATTATTTCTAAATTCTCAGACTCAATTTGCAGCCTCTCTATACCTCTACGTTCCTTTCCAGAATCCGATTGGAAATGCTCCAGTAGTAAGATTTTCCCTGCTTTATAAAAGCGCGAACTGCAATCTAAGTTTTCCCTCCTCTCCCCCCAAAGGCCCATAAATTTTGTCTCAGTGTATGCACTTCAAAGAGCTTCCCCTTGCCTTTCTTTTCCCCTCTCCCTGCACTCGCATCACAGCGACTTTTGAGCCTCTGCGTTAATGATAATCCAGGTGGGCGTTGAGGCGTGGCAAAGCGTGGAAATTACAGACAACTAAGTAACCGGCGAGGCCACTTAGGTGAACAAACGAAGCACGTGGAGTGGTGGAGGGGGTGGGGGTGGGGAACCCGTTGTTGCTTATCAGGTCGGCAAATGGAAGCGCTGATAAGAGCAATGGGGAGGGGGGAGGCGGGGCAGGAAAGACTCTGAGAGCAGCTCAGTTAAGCGAATTTGAAAGGCCTGGGGTATTTTTTATTAATAGACAACCAACCGACCGACCGACCGACCCCAAGTGGACGAGCAACAATCACCCTGGCTGGCCGACAAGGACTGCGGGGGGGCGGGGGGGTCCAGCTTTCAATGAGGCTGTGAAAAAAGCTGCGCTCTTTCCTCGCCCGACCGCTTCGCTTTCTCTCGCTCTCTCTGTCGCTCTTTCCGTTTTGTTGTTGTTTCGGGCGCATTGATTTTATTTGGCCAACCGAAGAACCACGAAAAACAAGACAACAAAAAAGTTGCCGAAAAATGTTCAAGGTTCTTTCATAAAGATTTTTGAAACAAAAAAACCAAAACCGGCGGGATTCTCTTATACGAAAGGCGGAGGAGGGAGAGAAAGCGGTCGGGTTGGGCGGAGGGGGGAAACTCACCGAAAATAGGAAATTTTTATAGGTTATTTAAGGTGTTTAATTTTTTGTATTTCTTGGGATTTAAAGATTATCAAATTCTAATTAGACATTTTCAATTGCACTTGGTGTGGCGGAGAGTTGAATTAAATTCGCAAATTCAAAATAAATTTAAAAAACCAAGAAGAAGAAGAACAGGCAGCGCGACCGTCCAACCGACCGACCCAAGGCGGCTCGTGGGCAACGCAAACAAAACTGAAAATCATATGGAAATGAAAACGTGCACACACCTCAAACACACACACACACACACACGCGCGAGGTCTATGCGGGGCGGGGGGTAGCCCCGCCTTGCGAATGTGTTTGGCGCGCGCTTTTGAAATAAAAAAGCTTGGATGTTGTTTCAGCGCACAAGTGTTGGAAAACGTG
>JBAMCP010002538.1:0-11823 GCA_037075105.1 Lissocephala sabroskyi | reverse complement strand
GCCCATAGGAATCGATATTTTTTTTCTGGGTTTTGTTTGTGGGAATTTAAATTCTTAAAGGAAACCAGATTAAGCGAGTTTTTAACCACTAAAAGCAAATCATGTTTGTACTTTTTAAGCAATTTATTAGAACCTTTCGTATGAAAATAAACTTTTAATCAAACCCGCTTTTTGTTTAAAGCAGAGTTGCCACACTGGTCGCCAGGTGGCCAAAGCGCGCCAAGTCGAAATTTGAAACTGATAATCAAGTTTTCTGCGCTGCTTCGAATTGTCTTTAAAAGACACCAACAATCCTGCTTATGAAAGCTTAAGAAAGCTTGGCTTGGCTTTAGCAAAAAGCTTACTGCATATTTAAAAAGCAAGTAACGTTTTTATGGACCCTTAACCCGGCAATTCAAGCAACTTTTTTGGAGGTTGTCTGCTGCTGGCAATGTCGGCACCTCTTGTCCAACTGCCGGCCATTGAAAAGTCTAAAAAAGCAAAGCCCTCGAGCAATTCGGCCCAACTTCAATGCCGCTTACAGATCCCCAGACTATTCGTCGCATGCGAGATTAGGCAAATACAAAATTTTCGGGCGGAAAACAAAGCCAAAGGGGCAACTGCATTGCAGCTGCCTTGGGGCAGCCCCAAGAAAACGGCCACGTCCACCGCCTCCGCCTGTCGGTGTAAGTGAATCAGCGGCAGGACCGCTTCAATGTTTGTCAGCTCGGCAGCCCCCAGGATCCGCAGCTGGCAAGCTTTTCTTTTCCATTTGAATGCCGGCACGCCGGCCCCCGGGCCTGTCATGGTCATCAAGAGCATTTATACCATTCTAGACACTTTTCACCCTGATGGCAAGTGGCTTTTGTGTTCCAAGAGGTCCAACTTAAATTGCGTCCTGCTTATACAGAAAATGGCAAACGGAAATGACAGCGACAATAGCGGCATTTAAGCTCATTGAATGCTCCTGCTCCGGCTCCTGCTCCTGCACTCAAATGCATTTTAGAAAATATTCGTAAAAAAATCCAATTAACAGCAAAGTCAATTTCTCAGCCATCAATCTGAGGACGCTTCGGCGTTGGCACTTTAAATTTTCGCTGAGCTTTGGCGCCGCTGACAAGTCATCAAGCGTAATTCATAATTTTTATAACTTAATGGCATTAAATCCTTTACAAGCCCTTAAGCACACAGCCAGCCCGGCCCCGACCGCAGCACAGAAACTGTGACATTATGTCATATTTGTGGGCCAGGGGAGCGGGCGGGGGGAGCGGTATATCCAGTCAGACGGAACTCGGCAAACGAAGTTTCTTTGCTCTCGCTGGCCCGGGCGGGCACACCCTCCTGAGCAGGTCCTGCGAATGGGCTAAAGTGTTTTGGAGGCTTTAATATAAAAAGCGTTTCTTATGGGCCAAAAACCGGCGCGGCATCATGCTGGTTAATGGCTGGGCGCCAGGCCGGGTGGGCCGGCAGTTTTGGTTGCGCTCCTCAACGACTTCCTAGTTTGGTGTTGCCGCCCCCCTCGCCCCGCCTGCTGCCCGGCCAGCTTGCTCAGATTTCCACTTGCTGCAGCGCCGCTGCCGTTTCCACAGCTTTCGCTGCCTGCGTCTTTCCAGGCCCAACGACTTGGACACGTGCCAATTCCAGCTTGGAAGTGCTTTGCGCCAAGACCAACAACAAAACATATGGCCCGAAAAGTTCACCCCCCACTAAAAAAACAGCTGAAGGAGACCGCAGCCCACCACCCCGGCTACTCAGAGGCGGCTCCCGGCTTTGGGTTCCCCTTTGGCTGCCATGCCATCGTGCGCCGGTTAAATGGGGCTACGTGACACGCACACACACGCGGATGGCTATGGCCACAGGTCGGATCAGCTCGGATTACCGCACACTTGCACACACATCCGCCCGCGTAGATTTGTCGGTGGGGTTGCGGTGAATGGCAACAAAGTGGAGTATTTGCTGGCGAAGGCGATCAAGTGTCCAAGGCTTTGATTGCAAGCGTTTCCTGTCCTCGGATCCCACTGCTTAGGTGCTTTTAATAAGGCTACTTTTATGTGCCAATCGATCCACGCTTCATTTGAAACCGCTATCGCCTCTCAGTGGCAAATCCATAAAGATAAGGGTAAGGGTAAAAAATCGTATAACATTTACAATTTAATTCATTTCTCCTTTAACGCATTCCCTTGCAGGTCGAGCATTTCAGTGTAGTCCTCTAATCCTGCGCTTTCCGGCCGGGGTAAAGGTCAGGAAATGGCGCTGCCTGTATCCTGATTATGCAGACAAGCCTTCAACTTGAGCGCTGCGGGTAATTGGTTGCCGTAAAGTCGTGACTCGCCCAGCAATTGATGAGCCCGAATGCAAATGCGATGGCTGATTGACCAGCGATTTCATTTTTTTGGCTACAGGCAATTCCTATCCAAATTATACCCTCCGGCAAAAGAGTTCAAAGACAAAGGATTTAAAATGGGAAGGGTTAATGTTATTTTTTTATCAAATCATTCGCGTTACGCCAGAAAGGAATTCCCATTCCCTCCAAAGCCAATTGTAGTCTTTGGTAGATTTTGGGGTAGAGCCTACACAAAAATACACCTACACAAATTATACCCTCCGGCAGGAAAAGCGAAAAGACAAAGAAATAGAATTGGGAAAGGACTTAGTTTATTTTGCATGATATCATTTGCGTTGTGGCTGAAAATAATCCCCTCCAATCCTTTATAGATCTGGGGGTAGAATCTGTACAAAAATACCCTTATACAAATTATACCCCCGGTAGGTAAAAGATAGTGAAATCGAATCGGGAAGGGTTTAGGTTGGGCGCTGGGCAGAAAAGAATCCCCATCCCTTCTAAAACCAATTGCAATCCTTGGTAGATCCTGGGCTAGAGCCAGGCAACTTCTATTCAAATTATACCCCCATCAGCTGAGTTAAAAGACAGTGAAATCAAATGGGAAGGGTTTAGTTTTATTTCCATGTAATCATACGCGCTGGGCAGAAAGAATCCCCTCCACAGCCAATTGCAGTCCTTGGTAGCAATTGCGTTAGGACCAAGGATTGCAATTGGAAAATCTCGATATGTAAATTCGTGGCTAATGAGCTGAGCAATCCGCGTTCGCCAGCCGACGATGGTACCTCAGTCCCATTAAGCCCGTAATTCATCGGGCCCCTCGGTCTCGTAACAAGATATCAGTTTCAAGTATTTAATCTGGAAAAAAAAATCAATTTGCTAAATAAAGAAGTTGGAATCCTGGTCCTCGACTTACTCCAGCAAACAAAACGAAAGTGTAGAAAGCCGATCGGCCCAAAGCAGGTTATAGGCTAGGGAGACAGACAGACTGAGGGGGATAAATAATTAATTAATTTAATTAAATATAATTTGAAAATATAAACTTACTTAAAGCCTTGATTTTCTTGCGGTGTCTGGTTATAAATCGAGGTGAATTCTGTTTTATTGTTTCCCTCATCCTGTCCTCCTATTAAGCAAAAAAGGGCCCAGTGTCGAGTGTCTTTTTCGTGTTCTTTAGTTTTCTTGTTTATTTATTTATTATGTCTGCGAATTCCCACACTTTAAAACACTTAAAAAGAACTCATTTCATTTCTCTACTCACCATTTAGATTCGTCTTTTGAGTCTCCTCTCTGTAGCGATTTATCCATATATCCGTATGTGTAGAGTGTAAAATTGCCGATTTCTGTTGCAACTAACAATAAAGTATCCAATGTATGTTATGTTCAAATGTTCAATGAGTACTTTATATATTCCATCTGTTGTTTCCTTTCAAAGTGAAAGGTCACATTTTCAACAAAAATTTTGAGCCCAAAATTTCTTTTAACAATTCAAGTTTTTTTGTGTTTTTATTTTAGAACGATGTGTACTGGGCCGGATCCGAAACGAAAGTGACGAAATTATTTTGTCACTTCTACTCCAGGGGGAGTTCTACCGAAAAAATCCAAACTGCATGGCCAACTTTGGTGCCCTTTACTTGTGTTTTTTGCTATCGATAACAGCTTCGATAGCTTCGATAACTAATGTGTCAAAATTAAATAAAATAATATTGAAAAACCTACAAAGAAATGCAAGTGCGGCCATCCTTGGCAGGGGAAGCACAATGATTCGCTAAGCTGGCATTTGTACCTTTGTAAGGATGAGGTTGGCAAGGGATTTGGACTTTGATTAGCTTTTATTTGAAGTGGGTTCTTAAGAAACCTTCGATGGGGCTGAGGGTAGCAGCTTTGAGGCACGGAATTTGGGTTGAAGGGTTCATCAGAAGTCCTATCTGACTGTCCTATTGGCGGTACTTCGGGGGGAATATGAAAGATATTTCATTGCTGTATAGCCTGTTAAGAGGGAAGCAGAGGCGCTTGTTCTAATCACTGAGGAGGGGCTGGTTCTTGACAAGGGATTGAGAGGGTGGTGGAGGAAGGATACAAGCGGAGAGTCGAAGACTTTCTAGTGCAACTGGGGCATTTGAGGCTTAAGGCAACTGCGGAGCAGTCAGTCAGTCGTTTAAAGTTTAAAGCGCAAAATGCCCTTCTTCTTAGCCAATACGAGTGAAATACTAATAAAAGTGGAAGAAATTTGGCACACCAAAAAAAATCTAACCATTGGCCAATTTATTCTTAATATTCTTCCTAAAAACCTAAGCCTGGTCGGCTGGCGGTGAAGGAGGGGGAAAGGTCAATCCTTCCTGAGTTTCTAGATGAGCAAACTGATTTGCTTTTAACAGTGCCATGGAATAAATCAGGAGCTCACCAGGCTTCTAACAGTGCCATAGAATAAATCGCCAGGACTTAGAAAGATCGACGGAAGTTGCTGACTTCCCTAATAAAAGTCTTTCCACCAATTTAATTCTGAGCCAATTGATATTTTTACCCCATAATACGATGGGGGAAGCTTGCCAAGAGAAGTCTTTGATCGTCTTTATTTTTCGGCGATATGAATAATATTGTTGCCAAGACGAAAGAGAGCAAAAATTCTTTCCTTTCTCGAATGCTGAGTTTTATATTCAGGAAAAGATACTTTTTTGCAGACAACGAAAAACGGTCGACGGTTATTTGCGAGCTCTGGCTGAGTTGCTTTTCTTATCTCATGTAATTCTCTTTCAAATAAGCCAATAATCCTTTTATTGGTGGATGGTGCGGAAATCTATGAATTTTAAAGCTGCTCGGAGTCCCTGGCATTAAATTCTATTTCGATAGCTTTTATTTCTTTAATTATCTTTAATATTGGTGGATAAAGTGGAAGTCTTCGAATTTCCAAGCTGCTCAGAGTCTCTGGCATTTAATTCTATTTATTTATTTTAATTGTAGCTTAGAATTAAATTCTTAAGTACAATGTGTTAAAAAGCCAGAGCAACAAGGAACTTCAGGCTCTCTCTCAATTCTACTTTGATAGCTTTCTTAGTTTCCCCAGCAAACCAAACGAAGACGAGACATCAACACAAGGAAAAGACAACCAGCAATAAATCCAAGTAGGCGAAATTGCTCCCTAACCTGACCACCCTCCTCCCATTTTGGGGGAGAACGATTGACAAAAGGGTATCCTTGAATTTAATGCATTTGATTTCAGGGTAGGCCACGTCAAAAGCGTCAATAAAATCGCCAAGCTTGCCTGGCAAAATGCGACCCTGCAATGAGATTGCATTCTTTGCTGCCTGACAACTGAAAGGCAACCCTGTTCTTTCGTTTTCCCTCCCATCCCTTTCCCACAATACAAACACAAATAGGGGTTTCCAGACCTTGAGATTTATTTCACATTTACAGACATAAATACATATATGTATATGTTTTGTGTGTAAGTGTGAAGTTGGTTGCGCAATCAATTCACGTCCGGCGAGGCAAACGTCAAACCCTACGAGTCTCAATTCCTGGGGCTACAAATTTATGGGGGCGGGGTGAAATCGAAGGGTTTGGGCCTCCAGCTACGATCGCGGTACCGCAACCAGAATTTTCTCATAGTTTACTTTACATAATGCTATGCAAATTCTGTTGTGAAAATCTATTAAATCTAAAAAAAAAACATACATTAATTCGCGGTTATTTAAATGTTTTTTTTTTTTCGAACTCACAAGTAATGCTTTCCAATCCCAAAAGCGGAGTTGTACGCCATTTTGTTTGGCTCTGTATGTTTTATATTATACGGCATATTTCATTTAAACTGCAAGGGAATAGAATTTGAATATCAATTGCATTTAATTATCAATTCGCGGAACTTACTCATTCAATTATAACAAGGTAACACAACACGAGTTAAGAAGAAAGTGTAAGAAGGTTTTGTTTTTTTTTAGCGAATCCGAGCCCAAAAAGTATTTGCTCCATGTGTTTAAAGTTGTGTTGAATAATTTCGAGAGACTTTCCAAAATGTTAGACTGAAATTTTGTTGTTGCTGAGTAGTTTTTTGCCAAGAGAATGAAAACTACAAAGTTCAAACTCGCTTAGGTCCGACCGATGAGAAGCGTGACAGCTCGATTTTTAGCCTACTTGGTTTTTCAAATTTTTTTTCTTATACACTTCAAGGCAGTGGGTAGAGTTCTCCTCCACATATAGAAAGAGGGTTTTGTTGGGTTTTCCAGAAATTAAGAATAGGGTATAAGATGAGATAACTGGATTCGGAAAATACCCTTTGCTTTATTCGAATTTAATGGGACCTTTCTTTCTCCCCAACTTTCTATAACTTGAACTCAACTCTGGATATACTCTATACTTTGGGTGGGACATTTCTCTAAGTCCACAACTCTTTTTTATAAAGTGTCTCAATTTTTTATACCCCAAAGACTGCACGCTACTTTTAAATCGAATTAAGACGGTACAAAGCATAAAGAAGGTGTGATTTTTTAGATCTTGGAAGTTATTCTACTAAATTCAGACGAATAAGCAACAAACTTTCCATTAGATTGATCGTTGGAACCGAATTTGCATACCTTGTGCAAAAATATTGAAGGGTATAATAAGCAAATGCAAAATTACCCCCAATACAGTCAGATAGACGAGAAGAATCGGTCAGTCTAGTTTAGCTCGCCTGTCTGTTCATCCATATGCACTAAAAAATATCAAAGACATTTATTGGCTTAAACTTTAAAGGTTTCTGCATAAAAAGGTTGAATGGTATAATAAGCCTATGCAAATTACCCCTTATACGATCAGATGGACAAGCAGAATCGGTAGGTTTTGATTAGCCTCACTGTCTGTCCGACTAAATGGACTAAAGAATCTTCAAGACTTTAAAAGCCTTAAAGATTTCTTGTTATACCCTAACTTTCAGTCTGACGAACGGCCTTGGACAGCTTCATCCTTCCTTCTTGAAAGAATCCCAACCCTTCAAGTCTTTGTTATTGGCATTCTTGAGGTTTTTGTGCTCCTCTTGTGCCTTTGGGTATAGGGTAATTTTGAGGGTAAAGTTTACGGCATTGTGATCTGTTCGTCTCCATAAATAACTCAAAATGATCCAATCTCCTTTGCCATGAATGGCTAAAGCCGAAAGCATATATCCTTTGGGGGAGAAGGCAATTGTTGGGGTCCGGTCGATGGTCGAGGCTTCTCGTTCTACTTATGTCAGTTCCCTGGGAGGGCTTCGCATCGATCCTAAGTTGCTGCCGCCCCAATGTGCCACAGTGGGTGCGGTGGGGGGTAGCTGATTTATTTATAGTTTTACTAATAAACATGGAGGCCGTCGTTTTCTCACACGCACACACACAACTGGTGCTGGCTGTGTGTGCGTGTGTGTGTGGGAATTGCAGGGCCCTTGTTGGGTGCGTTTGTGTGTGTGAGCTGCACTACATAAATCCTTTTGCTGACTTTAATGTGCGTCCTCGTTTGGCTGGCAGCCTTTTTGGGGAGCTTCTTAATTGGCCAACCGACTGAATGACTGACTGGGCGACCGACAAACCAACTGACCGACCGACCAACAAACATGCCAGGCAATGGGAACAGCAAAATGGTCGGCAAATGCCGCTGCCATTTGACAATTGGCAGGAAATGGAAATGTTTCTCTACGCCGGCAGTCGGGGGCAAGGAGACCCAGACAGTTGGTCTGGCGGTTGCCTGCTGCCATTAACTGCACTGTAGGCCCATCGATTGTCTGCGGTTGTTTTGCAGTACCCTGCAGTTTGCCAAGAGTCATCCCATCTCACAGTTTCTGACTTTTTATTGAATTTTCCCCACCACCACCCGCCCACACGGCGCGGGTGAGGATAGTCTTGGGTACGATCTGTTTGACATTTTACGACACACGTCCTGCCAAACTGACAAGAAGACATAAAAATGGTATTTGATGCGCCGTTGGGCCGAGGGCGGTGGGACATTTGCATATGAATGACGGTAAATTCGCAGGGACAAGGAAATTGAAGTATTTGGCATGCGTTGGAAAGTGAAAGGATTGCAAATCAATAAAATAGACCACACAACGGTTAATGGCTGCCGGCTGACTTGCCTTTGCCACATCTGGAATATGCAAAGTCATTGCGCTTGCCAGGCAAAATTTCATTAAATTTCATACCCCCTTTGCCAAGGGTAACGCAAGGGTAACTTACCCCCAAAGCCCTCGAAATAGTTGCGGCACATCGCTCAGCGTGTGAAATCTCAAAAGCCAAAATGAAATTAAGCCTGGAAAAGCGGCAAGTGGGCGGTCGCCAGGCTTCCGCTGGTCATTACAACCGCAGGCTCTGGTTTCTCAGTGTGTGTGCGGTGTGTGTGGTGTGTGTGGGGTGTGCGTGGGTTGCTAAGCGTCTGCTAAGTGCCACCTGGGGCAGTTTCCGCTCCACGGGCCCCGTGTTGCCGCCGCCGCCTGTGCGGTTGTTGCGTTGACAGCGGCGGCTCGACTCGCTGGTTGCTCGCTTCCTGCGCCTTTTTTTTAATGGGATGAACGGGGTGGCAGGATGGCCACGTGTCAAAGGCGCGACACAGTCCGAAAGTGCCACTTGAAAATGCCGCGTATACGAAAAAAAAATTAAGGGATAAGCACGGCAAAACCCCCCAGCACCCACCAAGGAGAGCCCTTGAATCTGCTGAAGTCGCGTTACCCTCCGCCCTCCCCCGGCTCCCTGGTGGGCAGTGGAATTCATACAATTTAGATAAAGTTTAAATTAAGAACAAATCTGAGGTCTTGCGAGTTTCTTTTTTTAGCGGCGAATGGTCCGTGAAGTGATATAAAGGGAAGATAATTGTCTTACCTAAAGTAACCTTAACCTCAAGAGTGCAACTGAGGCCTCCGTAAAAATTTAGATTACCCAAATCAACCGCCGATCTTCCAAAATCGAAATCCCTAATAAAGCGCTCCCGGCGCCAATCTAAATAGAAAATTAAAAATACATGGCGAGCTGATCACCCAAACTCATCACTCAACTCACCCCCAAGCCTGCGTTTTATATTTTAAAATAATTAATTTGCCTAAATTTGCATTGCCTTTTGCTGCCCTGCAGTGGAGATGACTAATTTCCGATTTGAATTTCCCAGCCCTGGCGCATTCGATAGAAGTCGCTTATCGGTATGCGGGCTTCGCCTCTGAGTCGCTGATCGAGGCGAGTTCGATATTCGAGTTTCTGCAGCCCTCGAATATCGAGTATTCGATATCGAAAGCCAAGACGGGCCGGCAGTGAATGGCAAACGTGACGCGTGTCGTGCGAAAAATTTAATGCGTAATTTGTTAAAAATATTCAAAAGTGATTCAATTTAAATGGAATATTCGGTTTTTATGGTTTAAAAGAACACGCAAAAACACAATGCGAAGTGCAAAGTGCTGGGCCAGCGGCAGTGTCCAGAAAACTCTCAAGTCCCCTCCCCCCACCCCGCCCGATCCGAAAACCCGTAGAGCGTGTGACGTTTTTTCTTGTTTTGCGAAGATCTACGGCTTTCCGTTTTTGCTAATTAAAAATAAAAACAAGTAAGAAGGTGACATTTCTTTTTCGCGGGTGCTTTTGGTATTTACGGTTCTCGTCTTGCTTATTTGGTAAGTGGCACTAATAATTTTAAATTTTGATTTCCTTCATTATTATTGCGGTCATTTCTTAAAATGTGGGACTGCCACTTTATCAAATTGGCAGGCCTTTAGTGGCGGACAACAGCTGTTTTTGTTTCTGCCTTTAATGGCTTAAAATTTTCCTATTGTCATGTAAATTTTCTTCACTACTTTTGATCCCAGATGGTCGCTTGTAAAATTATTCGAAAGGTATTTTTATTCCCTTCTCTGTGTTACATACTTTTGCCCAAACACATTATACCCTTTTACCTTCAGGGTACAGCGTATTAAAATATATAAGAACGCTTTATTTTTAGCAGTTTATTATTTACCAAATTTTTCAAGATCCTCTATTTTTTCTAGACATTTTTCTTATTGATTTTATATGTATTTAAGATTTGTTTTAAAAAAATCATTTATAGTATAAGCATTTAAAATAATCTATAAAATATTTCGTCTACTTTTGTGCCTACAAAGGCTGCCACTTTTATCCTGGGAATGGGGTTGTAGTTCTCTGTGGATTTTATTTTCCTAATGATTTTTTTTTGCGTTGCCTTCATTTCTCTCGAGGATTTTCGTGGGTCCTCGATTTGGCCTTCCGCCCCAAAAATGAGCTCTGATCTGCGCTCGGCACTTTCCCTCGCTCTGGCATAAAAATAAACAGAAAATTTCAAATTCAAATACAAAGCGTGAAACTCGTCCACCCGGGCAACCGGGCTGCCGCCGATGGGACAGGTGTTGCTGCCACTGGGACCCTGGGCGGTGGCATGCAACACCAAAAGGTCGGCCAACACGAAGGCTGCGCCGTTTTGCCTTTTTTTTTGTGTTAAGGTTTTTTTGGGGCTCTTGGAAAACTTAATTAAATCCATTTACGTAATGTCTCCAATGCGGGGCGGGCGGGCGAGCAACAACAAAATGTCAGTCTAATGAATATGACAAGCGGACAAAATGGCTGCCGGGATGACTGTACCGCTCAGGATTGAGTGCTCGCTTGGGCCACTTAAAATCAGTGGGATTGCGGCTGGGAGGGAAATTAAATATGTAGATTTGTAGTAAGTGCCCGGTAGATTACACACACACACACACACTGACACACTGACACCATGCGACCCAAAAAGCGTGCTGTGAAATATTTTAGGAAACGGCTGCAAGGAGGTGACGATGGCGTGGCAGACACGCCGCCGGCAAGGCGCAGGCTTTCGTGTGGATGTCAGTTAACAAGGCAATTAGTTAACGTTAATTTCGAAGGCTGGGGGGGAGTCCTAGCCGAGCCGTTAACCCTCTATTGATGGGCGGTCCGAACGCCGGAAAACAAAATTCGAAAATAAATTATTAGGCTTTGTGGGGTTAAGTGTTGCCGACAGGTGGACAGGGCGGGCGACGTGACCTTGAGATTTATAACTCAATGTAATGAAAAATGCGTAAATACGGGGCAACCGTGAATTCCCATAGTCCCAGTCTAAATGCAAAGTCCGCCGGCCGACGCCTCATGAAACTTAAGCGCAATTATACCACCGGGGGGTGGGGGTGGTGCGCAGTGCCACCGACCGAGCTACGGATGTGAAATATTAATAACAATAAAAGCCCAGCCAACAAGAAAGGAAATCAAGAAACCTTGAGCACCGGCAAACGCCGCCACGGCATTGACATTGAAATTAAAACGAGGCGGCAACTCTGGAAAGAAACCCGTCCTGCATGTGACACTTACCGTTATACATATGTATATTCGCCTTTATGTATATGAATATGGCAGGATGTTGTTTTTATTTTATTGTGTGTCCTCGGCGGCCACGCCTCTCGCTTTCTGTTGTGATGCTCAAGTTGCTTTCGGTTTATTGTTTCGCCATTGTATGGGCGGTTAGCGGAGGAGCCTTCATAATTGACGGGGTGGGGCCTGACC
>JBAMCP010002536.1:0-11831 GCA_037075105.1 Lissocephala sabroskyi | reverse complement strand
AACTTCTGGAGCAAGCTGATTTATTCCATGCCCCACACAACCGTTGCCATGGACGATGCGACCAGGGAATTGGTCCAAACCTATCAAATGGGCGACGAGGCTGTCTGAAAATTTTAAAATTCACCTAAAAACAAATTAAAAATTAAAATGGGCAATTTGTGGACTAATTTTGGACTCGTCTGAATCCTTTCGCTGTGTTAATCTCTCGAGATCATCAGATTTTTAGAATCAAAATAGAAATTATAGAAATACTTTCTCTTAAGTAAACGCAAAGCCAATTGGCAACCGTTCAATAAAGAAACTCTCAACGTTCTTGAGGATTTCAAAGTGCTCACAATGAAGGGCATATTTGTATTATTTATAGCTACAAAACATCATACTTATTGTAATCTGACTCTGTTTTTATCTGTTAGTTTAAGCATTCAAACTGCAGAGAATAAAATATACACGTACGTCGAAATCTCCATTTAACTTCATCAAAAACTGGGAAATCGGAAATGATTTCATCTCCAAGAGCTCCAAGTCAATCGATTCCTGGTTGAGTGTTTTTCTAATATTTTATGTTTTCAATCTTATCGAAGAAATTTTTAAGTCACTTCCGAGACTTCCTGACGTCCGAGCAAAGTCTTGGGGCAAAACGTGGTCATAATCGAATTATATCGGTCAGTGGGGAGTACCCGCTGATGACGGGACCGCATTTCGCCGAATTTCGCCTATTCGAAGTCCCGGAACCCAAATCTAATAATTCTTAAGAAAGATCTCGGTCCGTATGACCATCTGGAAACTGTAATCTACAGAATGGTCTCCAAATCTGCAAAAACCAAGTATATAAATAAATTCGATACATTCCTCCTGGGATTCAAGAATAAATTTGGGAATTTCTTATGGGTTTTTTGAACCCTCATGGGTAATACGGAATGTAGGTTTAGACGAGAACCTTATGGGTTACCCAAAGTGGACAAAATTATAAAAAGATTACGGACCGAACGAAATAGAATCAGTTTCACTTCTGAGCTCTTCGTGTGCGATTCTTAAATTTCAAATGGCGATAGTGCGATTCGCGATATTTACTCTTTGTGTGGTCCTTCAAGGACTCAAACTAACATCAGGCGAAGAAATTTTTAGGGTCCGCATCGAGAAACAAGCTTGTGTACATCAAGACAATCAGATGATCTCTGAATGCCTGGACAAGCCAGACAAAAATCTTTACTCAGTAACTGTTCAATTTGGGGTCTTGAAGTTCCCATGTGAATATAATCCATCAAAATATTATGAAAATGAAATCTACCCATTTCGAAATGCTTTGAACAGAAGCGTTTCAGATGCTAAAGTGTCGTGCAATGGTTTTTTGAATCGAGAAACACTCCACCGTAATAGATGGCCCATTTTTGCCGAACTCTTCCAAGCTTTCTTTCAAAATGACCTTTATGTGCACATCGAAAAGGGTCCACCGATTGTATTTAATAATTCAAAGTTAGTTTTAAAAATTGAGAAATTCAAGTTTGCAAGCATGCCGGACATTTTGGATTTCCTATCTAGGAAAATAAAAGAAGACGATTGGAATATTCACAACATGGTCTTTGAGAACGTAGATTCTTCCGACCTGAGTCCGGAGTGGTTTCAACATACCAATTCCCTGAAGGAACTTGAATTAAAAGTGATTGGCAGGAATTTGAATTTTTTAAGGTATGAACATTTAATATATGTATTACAATAACATACATAAAGAACAAAATATATCATACAATCAGAATGCAAATAAATTAAATGGAATCGTTACTGTATTTCCAGCTCTCCAACTTTATCGGATACTTTGGAGTTTATAGCCATCGACATTTGGGACTCGGACTTCAAGTTGGACTTACAGGCCTTCGACGATTACAAGAAACTTAAATTGATTTGTCCTCCGTCTCAATTTAAAAAGTCCAACAACACAAAGGCTATCATTTGCCAATTCTACAGCCGGTGCCAATTTACGGTAGACATAAATCGAAGGCCTTGTCCAAATTTTTGTGAGTGTAAAGCCTTAACAGGACTAAACGAATTTAGATTGAAATGTTCAAAAGACAATATAAAAAATATAACAAAACCAATTCCCATAGCTGGCAATGTAAATCTTCATATGGAATCACAAAACATAACAAACATTTCCGACCTCTCAATAGGTGATTATATGGAACTGAAGAAGGTTTCGTTAAATGGCAACCAAATCACTGAACTGAGGGTTGGTCAGCTGCCTCCCAAAATAATGTACATAGATTTGTCCAAAAATCGAATTGACACGATCGATGACAACGCCTTTGCCGCTTTCGATGATCTTTTCGGTATAGACTTAAAAAAAAACCAACTTCGAAAGTTTAATGTTTTGTTGCCGGCGAAACTCGCAATTTTGAGTCTCGGTTCAAATAAAATAGAAGCCATCAATGAGGCTATTTTTGCAAATTGTAAGAATATAAAAAGTTTGCACATGGGCGATAATAAGCTGGTTGAGATCAAAATAAATCTACTTCCTACCAGCCTCGTTACGTTAGATTTAGTCGAAAACCAGCTAACTTCGGTTGGAAGTGGGACACTTAAGGACTTTATAAACTTAACTTATTTTTATTTAAGTTACAACTCGTTAACATATTTAAATTTCACTCAAATGCCGCCAAAAATCAATATCTTCAACATGAGGTACAACAAACTCGCATATTTAAATGCGACAATATTTAAGGAATGCGAACAATTAAATACATTGGACCTATCCCACAATAACCTCACTTCAATTGATCTAGCTGATATGCCATTAATATTTTCTTATTTCGACCTTAGTCACAACCAGCTTATATCAATTAGAAACTATAAAGGTGCATTGCAAAGAGTTGAACTCGACCATAATAACCGTACTGCTTCAGAACTAAAATCAGTTTCTTGGCCAACATTTTCAAGCTTATTCCCAGAAGGTTCAGGTCCCAAAAGCCAAGAAACCTTAACCCTCAAACCAATATTGAGAAGCGAAAATGAAATAGAATCCAAAATAGAAGAAACTTCAAACGCAACAACAAGAAACTCAGAACTTATTGACAAAGAAAACCCAAACCTCAATAATTGCGCAAAAATTAACTCATCGCCTGTCATTGTTATTTCGGTTTTGATTTTCCTGAAGAATGTTTTTCCAAATTAATGATCGCATTTTTTTCTTTCTTATCATTAAATACTAATTAAGTAATAATAATTCAAGCTAATGTATTCGAATTTTTTTTTTAAATAAATCTCTTTTATTCCTCGATTCAAAATTATTTTTTTTTTCTGAATTTATTTATTTAAAATCTGTCCCCAGAGGGACAATCAATTCATTCTTTGGTTAGCCTTAACAGATATTGATTACAGTTATGACAAAATTAGTGACTTTTTCTTTGTGGGAAGTTGATTGAGTTTTGGAATTCCTTAGCCGTGGTCCCTGGATGGTTGAAACCTGTTAAGTCGTCTTGGTGTTGTCCAGGAGGTTTATGCCCAGTGGGTTTGAGTGGTTTGAGAGCCTCTCCGCGTACTTGGAGCTCTACCTCCTCACTTCCTCTGCCCCCCAGGGGATCTTGAGAGTTTTGTGGAGTTCCAAGTTTGTGGTGAGGAAGTGCGCCCCGGAGATGAAACTGTTCTGAAATCTTTGAATGATTGCCGTGTTATACCATATGAATACCATACGTCCACATTGGCTTCAGGATGGCCTTATAGAGGAGCAACTTATGCTTTAGCCTGACCTTTGACCACTTTTCAATGAGCTAGTAAATCTGGCGTAGTTTTCTACCCATTTGAGTCCTCTTTGCGAGTATGTGGGGGCGCCAAGTGCGCCGACAGTCGGGAAGCCCCAATTATTTAACTGTGTCGCTGTGGGGAATTATGGTGCGGTTGGGGCTGACCGGTGGACAATTTCCCGTTCTTTTTGTGAACGGTGCGTGGGAGGATTTTTCTGCATTTACCACGATCTTCCACCTGGTCAGCGTCAAGCTGCTTTTGAACAATGATCGATGCCGTCTTCTTGCCTGCCACCGCAAGGCACGCGGTGTCATCTGCATAGGTGGCCACCAGCAGCCTTTGGTCCTTATTAATGGGGAGATCCGGCGTGTAGAGCGTTTAAAGGAGAGGGCCCAGCACACTGCCTTGAGGAACTCCTGCTCTGACCTCCATCAGGTTTGACTCTTCGCTTGCGCAGCGGACGTAGAAGTTTCTGCGGCTTAGGTAGGATTTAAGGAAGAGGTAGAAGGAAGCAGAAAGTTCCTTTTACCTTGTAGAGGAGGCCAGTGTGCCAGACCCTGTCGAACGCCTTGAGTACAGCTAATTAGTATTTGTTCTGCTCCTGTGCCTGGATGATTTTCTCCACTAACCTGTGGCACTGCTCTGGTGTGCTGTGGCAGCGACGAAAACTGTCGAACCGAATGCCTTCGTAACCGGGGGACTTCTTGTTCTTGAGGAGCGAAATTTCTTCAAGCACCTCGTTCACGCTCACCTCAGACATGGGAAGGTCCATTTAGGAAGTCCTCAGTGAATTGAAGGGCGTGAAGGCTTCCTGAAGGGGTTCGGCAAAGGTAGTCGCCCTGTCCTTATCGGTTCTGCACCAGTTTCCAGTCGCGTTCTTAATCGGAGCCACCCTTTTTGCCAGTCTTTTCAGGTACCTATTGGCGTTCCATTTGGTTGTGGTGTGGAGCACCGGGTTCTGCCTCCTTCAGGTCAAGGCTCTGCCTTTTCAGGTCGGCCAGAAGCTCCTTCAGCTTCTTAACGGCTCTGTTGAGCGCGGTTTTATCATTTGGGTTACGGCTGATGTGCCACACTCCCCTGAGTCGACGCTTCTCCGCAACTTTGTCGGCAACCATTCTCGACCCCAAGAACCCATCCCTGCTGGGAGGGTTTGACAATGGGCTCCGTATTGGTGTGGCAATGCAGGCTGCTTCATGCATTGCCAAGGTCAGATTTTCGAATGCCTCGTCAACCTTTTCATTCGAGCCGAGCTCCAGGGGTCAACGTGCTCCTTGAGGTAGGAGCGATAGCGAGTGATATTCGTGGAGTTTTTAAACACCCGAGCCCTCGTTGAATTGGTGGTTCTTGGGTGTCCACTGCACTGCGATCAGATGAGAGATCCAGACAGCTACGTGTTACGATTTTGCTCGCGTCGATGTTTTTTGACAGGGCAAAGTCTGGTCTGTTAGCCTATACGTGCGCTCCTCTGTTGAGTGGCAGTCGATCCTGTTCACACTGACGCATTTATAAAACTTCCTCCCTTTGTGGTTGTTGGGCCTCGAGCCCCACCATGTGTGCTTAGCGTTGTTCCAGTGACGCAGTCTATCGAGCATTTGTTGATAAAGGTTGGCGGTCACTGTTTTGCAGGGAGGCACATACACCGCTGCCACTGTGAGGTCCCCCGTTGGGCTAGCTAGTTTGATGCTAGCGCAGTGGCCCCAGTTTTCCTGAAGAGGGGGAAGCTCAGCAAATTTTAGCCCACTTCTGACTAGAACAGCCGCTCCGCCTCGAGCTCTTCCATTGGGATGATTGGCATTAACTAATTTTGAAGGAGCTCTTCTGGGTTTCAGAGGCGAAGGAGACATCAACCCGTTTCGTTTTTAGGTACAGCTCCACTTCGGCTCTCCTGTTAGCCAGGTCATTGACATTCTATATGGTTATGCTAAGGTTTACTTGCATGCCTTAGCAAGGATTTGGGTAAGTGAACTTAGGAGATTTGTGAGCAGTGCGAACTGCTTCACCATCTGCTCCATCATGGCTTCCATTTTCGTAAACATGGCTGGGTGGGTGCTGTTCTGTTCGGGGATCTCAGCTGGCTTGGCGTTGTGGTTGCTGCTGGTCCCGCCTAGGACGCTGGCGTAGGTTAGGTTGTCCCTAACTTTCGGGTGATCTCGTTGTTGCGTCTGGGCTGCTGTTGTCGGGGAAGGCCTGAGCTTGGGACCGTGTCGCTCCTTTGCCGCTTGGTAAGCTTTGCAGCCCCTGTAGGAAGCTGCTTGGTCACCTCCGCAGTGGACACACTTAGCGGGGTCGTTCCTGTCCTTGGTGCACTCCTTCGTACTGTGGTTTTGCCCACACTTGACGGTGACATTGAATTAAATCGTCGAATTATTTGGGCGGCTCGATCTTGACTTTGGTCCTGCAAAGACTGCTGATTTTAGAGGAGTCAGCATTATTCTTTGCAGGCTCCAAGTTGCAGAAATGTATTGACATTGGAGTTCCAGTTATGCTGCCCGCGTGTTTTATGTCGCGGACTTTGTGGTGGGGCTGGTGTGGTGAAGGCCTTTGGGTACCTTCTTTTGGTTGGAAGGTTAGGAACCTGGCGTCGTGGAGCTGCAGGTGTCAAACGCCTCTCGGTCAGGTAGCATGGCTCTAACCTTGCCGTCGCTTCCGAACTTAATGCAGAATTTCTTGTCCGACCCAATTGCGTTTTCAATGGGATCCATTGGCGTTATCATTGTTCGTTTCCATTTGGTCGTCGTCAGGGGAAGCCAGTAGGCTGAATCTGTTGGTATTGCGTGCGGGAGCGGCTTTGGAGCTGGTGGTGCTGTTTATCCTCATATGATTAGGAACGGCGGCTAGGCGCTTGACCTCACCCTCCTAAGTGTCGCTTAGACTGGAGCTGCTGCTGACATCACCATCGTTTTGGAGCTTCACCGGTTTTCCCGGCAGGGCCTTTGTTCTTATTTGTTGACTTCTAAGTCGGGGCGGCCAGCTGCCATCCCAATTTGGGGGGAAACTCCCTTCCGTTACCAGAGTCGCAACTGGAGCGGTCGTTGCCCTAATTGCGTTGGAGAGCGCTAATATCTGAGCACTGAGCACATCAGTTATTTTGTCAAGTGCAAGGGCAAACTGGTATGCGTGAAAAGCTTGCACACATTCACCTGGATCGCTTAGACGGAGTCAGTCAGTGAAGAGAACGGTGCACAAAGGGAGCGGGGATAACTGATAATTTGGAATTGGAATAGGCGAAAATCGATTCTTCCGTAGGCACGTCTACATTCGTCGAGCGTTTGATCGCAACTGCTACCAGACATTGACAATAAATTCCGATTGCCTATCATACTTATTGTAATCTGACTGGCTTTTTATCTGTTATCTTAAACATTCATTTATCTCTCCATTTAACTTCATCAAAAACTGGGAAATCCGAAATGATTTCATCTCCAAGAGCTCCAAGTCAATCGATTCGGGTTTGAGTGTTTTTCTTATATTTTATGTTTTCTATCTTATCGAAGAAATTTTTAAGTCACTTCCGAGTCTTCGTTACGTCCGAGCAAAGTCTTGGGGAAAAACGTGGTCATAATTGAACCCGCTGATGACGGCAAGTTGGGATCGCATTTCACCGAATTTCGCCTATTCGAAGTCCCGGAACCAAAATCTAATAATTCTTAAGAAAGATCTCGGTCCGTATGGCCATCTGGAAATTGTAATATACAGAATGGTCTGCTTTTCAAATCTGCAAAAACCAGATTAATAAATTCGATACATTCCTCCTGGGACTGAAAAATAAATTTGGGCATTCCTTATGGATTTTTGAACCCTCATGGGTAATACGAATTGTTGGTTTAGACGAGAACCTTATGGGTTACCCAAAGTGGAAAAAATTATAAAAAGATTACGGACCAAACGAAATAGAATCAGTTTCACTTCTGAGCTCTTCATGTGCGGTTCTTAAATTTCAAATGGCGATAGTGCGATTCGCGATATTTACTCTTTGTGTGGTCCTTCAAGGACTCAAACTATCATCAGGCGAAGAAATTTTTAGGGTTCACATCGAAAAAAAAATTTGTGAAAACCCAAACATTCAGTTGGCTTCCGATTGCCTAAACAAGTCGGACAAAAATCTTTACTCAGTTGCCGTTCAATTTGGCATCTTGAAATTCCCATGCGATTATATTCCACCGTCATATAATTATGATATTAAAATTTACCCATTTCGAAATGCTTTGAACGAAAGCATTTCAAAGGTTAAAGTGATGTGCAATAAATTTTTGGATTTATATTCTGTCTATAAAGATGGATTGCCGGAGTTTGTTGAGTTTCACCAAAATTTCTTTCAAAGTGACTTTTATGTGCACATCAAAGAGGGTCCGTCGATTGCCTTCAATGACTCAAAGTTAGTTTTGAAAAGAGAGAAATTTGAGTTTGCAAGCATGCCGGACATATTTAATTTCCTATCTACGAAGATAAAAGAAGACAAGTGGAATGTTCACAACATGGTCTTTGAGAACGTAGATTCTTTCTACCTGAGTCCTAAGTGGTTTAAAAATACCAAATCCCTGAAGGAACTTATTTTAAATGTATTCGGCCAGAATTCGAATTTTTTAAGGTATGAAAATTACATTACAGTGTAATACACATAATTTATTATATACAATCCAAAAACGACTTAATGCGACCTTAATTAAATCGTTGTTTGTATTTTTAGTTCTCCAACTTTAGCGGATACTTTGGAGTACATAACCATCAACTATCGGAACTCGGACTTCGAATTGGATTTACAGGTCCTCGATAATTACAAGAAACTCAAAACCATAATACCTCCGACTCAATTTAAAAAGTCCAACATTTCGAAGGCTTTCATTTGCCAAGCCGAATTCGATTGCGAATTTACGATGGACAGTAATCAGAGGCCCTGTCCAGGTGGTTGTAATTGTACAGTCTCGGCATTGAAAAATGAATTAAGATTAGAATGCCCAAAAGACAAAATGAACAATTTAACAAAACCAATTCCCGTAGCTGGCAATGTAAATCTTTATATGCCATACAAATACATATCAAACATTTCCGACCTTTCCATAGGTGATTATATGGAACTGAAGAGTGTTGGGTTCAAACGCAACCAAATCACGGAACTGAGGGTTGGGCAACTGCCTCCCCAAATAATGCACATAGATTTGTCCTACAATCGCATTGAAACGATCGATGAAAACGCCTTGGTCTCTTTCGATGATCTTCTCGTGTTAAAGTTGCAGTATAACGAACTCCGAAAATTTAATGTTACATTGCCAGGGGAGCTTAAAGTTTTGAGTCTCAGTTCAAATAAATTAAAAGCCATCAATGAAGCAAATTTCGAGAATTGTAAGAATCTGAAGACTTTGAATTTAGATTTTAACGAGCTGATTCAAATTCAAATGAACCTGCTTCCTAAAAGCCTCGAGATGCTAGATCTTAGTAATAACCACCTAACTTCGGTTGGGAGCGGGTCACTTAAGGACTTTTTAAACTTAACTCATCTTTCTTTGAGTAGCAACTCAATAACTTATTTAAATTTCACTCAAATGCCGCCAAAAATACACCGCTTTATCATGCGGAACAACAAACTCAAATATCTAAATGCGACTATATTTAAGGAATGCAAACAAATTTATGAATTGGACCTATCCCACAATAGCCTCACTTCAATTGATCTAACTTATATGCCAAGAATAAACAATATTAACCTTAGTCACAACCAGCTCATATCAATCAATATAAATCAATATAAATTTCTTTTGGTAAATCTGGACCACAATAACCGCACTGCTTTGGAACTAATTAGAGATTCTTCTAATAATTTTGAATTCAAAAAAACCACGAAGCCGACAACAAAAAGCACAGAAGTTTCCCAAAAAAATGAACCTGAACCCAAAATCGAAGTAACCACGAAGCCGACAACAAAAAGCACAGAAGTTTCCCAAAAAAATGAACCAGAATCCAAGATCGAAGTAACCACGAAGCCGACAACAAAAAGCACAGAAGTTTCCCAAAAAAATGAAATAGAATCCAAAATCGAAGAAACCTCAAACGCAGCACCAAGAAACTCAGCACTTATCGACAAAGAGAACCCAAACTTCAATAATTGCGCAAAAATTAATTCATCGTCCCTCATTCTTATTTCGTTTCTGATTATCCTGAAGAATGTTTTTTTAAATTAATGATCGTATTTCTTTCTTTCTCAACATTAAATACTAATTTACTAATAATAATTCAAACTTATTAAATGTCTTCTAGTGTTTGTTTAATAAATCTCTTTTATTGATCGACTCCAAATCAAAATACATTTTTTCTTAATATTTTTCATCGTGTTCATGAATTTATCTTAGGGAGGGGCAATTTAATCCCAATGTCAACTGACTTACATTTTTCGACAAAGAGATTTAGACAATGAAAGAGCAGAGTGTTGGGAGCCCCAGAGAAGAAAAATATTCTGTTTGAGGGAAACAACAATCTTCAAGAAACTCGGGACTAGAAGTGAGTTTAGTTCGGAATTTGCCTTATTTAGCTTTTTTTGTTTTTGTTAAAAGTTTTAGGCAGAAATCATCACTGGTTACATTATGTATTCGTAGATTTAGGATACAGGATGTACATGCACAAACATTGGGCCAGAAAAGGGGATGGCTAGTAATCATTTCCTTAGATGAATTTGTGGACGTTTAAATTTAATTTGTCTAATTCAAATTGGTTTTCTTTTTTCCTTTGAATTTAATTTTGAAGCTCTAATATTTCTTTTTTTTTTTTAATAAACGTGGATGTTTTGTAGATTTCCGATGTAGAAATTCTACTTTGCGATAGACCCAAAATAAAAGGTTTTGGAATTTAGGATACAGAGCTTTTGGTGTTTCTTTCAGGCTTCCGATTGTGAGCTGAACCAGATGGGTGCAGCAGGACAAAGGCAGTTGCGGAGATTCGCTGGTATAAAGCATAAGTCACAAATATTCAAACTGGCTAGTTCGGTCCTCAAAGAAAGTCCTTGGAGCCTCACAGTCGGCCCTGGAGAAAGTTAGGGACATTTGCGGTTTTATTTGATTTCGAAGAAGCCGTGTGCCTTGAAAATTTCAACAGTTTTCGCAATTTTTCGATACACTGAAGCCAAATGACCAATTGATTTGCTAGTCCAGTTAAAATGAATTTAAAAGGCAAAAATCTTAGCTGCTGCTGCCTCCATGCTTCCGTCGTTTTCGGTGAACGATTGAAAAACAGGACCCGTGGGAGCAGCGAATAAATCAGATCGAGCCGAAGGCCAAGCATTCGAATTGCCATGCGGTGGGATGAAAATATGGAAGAAAACTGGCAAAGCTAAATGAAGAATTAAATTTCAACCGAAGTTGAATTCCCAAAAAATCTCAACCGATAAGGAATTTAATATTTAAGCGACGAAGTCACAATTTATGACTGCTACAGTTTCCGTCTTCAGTGGCCCTTGGAACCGACTTCCTTATCAAAGAAGACACTATTTTAAAGAGCTTACCGGCCGAACGAAATGAAATCAGTTCCACTTTCGTGCTGCCCGTGTGTGGCTCTCAAATATCGATTTCGAAATATTGACATTTACTCCTTGTATGGTCCTTGAAGGATTCAAATAACAGCGAGGCAGAAAAACAAATTTGCGAAAATCCAGGCATTCAGGCCTCCGATTGGATTTCCTAACTAAGAAAATTGCAGACGGCGGGAGGAACATTCGTAATGTGGCTGTCGAGAATGCTGATTTCTCCGGCCTGAGTTGTTTGAGACGAATTGACTTAAATGCCTTAGCCTTTTTCCCATCAGCCTTGCAATGTTCGATCTGAGTCACAACAAAGCAGCGAATCATTAAGAAATTTTACAAATTTAAACAATTATCATTCTAATATTTCAAACAACGCAACGTTTAATTGGACCTCAGCCACAAATATTGAAACACCAAAAAGTAGCATAACCTGTTCTTTTTCATATTTTAAAATAAAATAAAGCAAATTTTTAGCTAGTCTATATATATAAAAAGTACGTGTAAGCGCGTTAGAGCGTAATGTACTCCTAAACTAATAGGCCGATTTTAAATATGATTTGCGCACCGTGTGCAATTCGGCTTCTTTTAA
>JBAMCP010002535.1:0-11838 GCA_037075105.1 Lissocephala sabroskyi | reverse complement strand
TTGCATGTCTAATGCAGCGAATCATATAAATGCAGCTGCCTGTGTGTGTGTGTGTGTGAGTGCAACAAAGTTTCGTGCCAATGAAGTGAACAAATTTTTGGAGGGGCCTCCTCATACACACTCCCAAGTACACGCTCGTCAAAACACATACACAGCGCGCACATAACAGGGCAAAAAATCTCTATTCTTTTGCAATTTGTTTTGATTTCTCATTCACTTGCCGTTCCTCTTTCCACACTTGTGCGCGCGCGCCCTCTCTCTCTCTCACACACACAGACACTCGCTCTCCCAAGTTAGCGAGAGGCTGCTGAGAGAGCGAGAGAGCCCGCGAACTGGATTTAGTATTTTGTTTGGTATTTATTTTTGTTGAATTTTCTATTTAATTAGTATTTTGTTGGGCCTTTGCAGCGTCAAATGGCAGCACCCAGCGGCTCCAGCACTGGCCTGCCGCTAACGACGCCGCCTTCGTCCTCTCTGGGAGCAACCGCAGCCGGTAGTGTCTTGGGCCAAACCGTGATTGCCTCGACGGGGTCCGTTGTCCCCATGTCAGCCGCAGCGGCGTCTGCAGCAGCGGCAGCAGCACCCCCCACGCCAAGTACAACAGCCAGCAGCTCACAAAGCGCCTGGGACCAGTTGACCGGCGGAGCCTCCGCCAACAACGGCCCCTCCACCAGCGCCGGCAGCAGCTCTGCCCCCAGCGATGCGGGGCCTGGCAGCTCGCCCTTGCCCAGCTGCTCCTCGCCCTCGACCCCCACAAAGACCCATTTGACCTCGCCCATGGAGGGCATGGCCCACACGCCGCAGGGCCCGCCCACTGTGAGCGGCGGCTACGGCGAGGAGCTGACCGCGGAGCTGGTGAACCAGGGCTGGCGCAAGTTCTGGTCCAAGCGGGAGAATCGTCCTTATTACTGGAACAAGGTGACCGGCGAGAGTTTGTGGGAAATGCCGGGCAATCGGCCCTTTGATCCTTTGACAGACCCGCTGGGCATTTGCCATGCCGGCGGCCAGACCCCCCTGAGTGCCACGCCCCACTTGCAGCATCACCACCTGAAGCGTCGCCCCTCCGACGACATGCACATCCATCCCCACCAGCAGCACGGCCCCCACGGCGGCCCGCCCATGAAGAAGTTCGTCCTGGCCGGCCCCTGGGACCTGGAGGTCTGCACCAATGCGGTGATCGTGGAGCGCCCGCCCACGCTGCTGCCCCAGCCCCACCCCGAGGTGGAGGCTTTGCGCGCGGCCTTCACCATGAAGCTGCTGAAGACCTACGAGGATCTGTGCATGCGCCGGGAGAACATCAAGGCCCCGCGCGACTCCTTCAACCGCTGGCTCATGGAGCGCAAGGTCATCGACTCTGGTTGTGATCCCCTGCTGCCCAGCAACTGCGTGCCCGAGATCTCGAGCTCCATGTACCGCGAGATCATGACCGACATACCCATCAAGATCGTGAAGCCGAAGTTCACCGGCGATGCCCGCAAGCAGCTCTCCCGCTATGCCGAGGCGGCCAAGCAGATCATCGAGTCGCGCTCGGCCCCGGCCGAGTCCAAAAAAGTGGTCAAGTGGAATGTCGAGGACACTTTCCAGTGGCTGCGGCGCACTGTCGGAGCCAGCTACGAGGATTTCCAAGACCGCCTGGCCCACCTGCGCCGCCAGTGCGAGCCCCACCTGGTCGAGACCGTCAAGGGCTCGGTGGAAACTCTCTGCGTGAAAATCTATCACCTGTCCGCGGAGCATGCCCGGAAAATCCGGGAACGCCACCTGCAGCTGCTCAAGGAGCATGGCATACCCGAGCCCACGCCCCCGCCGCCTCCGCCGCATCTGAAGAAGGTCTGGTGCTACCCCATCCAGTTCGCCGTGCCCTCGCCCAGGATGCCGGCCATCGAGTATCTGCAAGACCGCGACCACATGATCATCAAGTACACGCCGACCACCATCAACCAGCCGGACGCCCAGTACATCAACCTGACGTATCTGCAGAAGCTGGAGCAGCTCTACCGGCACAACTGCTTCGACGACAAGAAGTTCGACTTGTTTATTGGCCGCGTCTGGTGTTTGCTCAAAAGGTATCAGACTTTTCTGGGCAATGCCTTGAACTCCTCGCAGGAGGCTGAGCTCACGCAGGCCGCGCTGCCGGTGCCCGTGTTCGAGTGCCTGCACCGGCACTTTGGCGTGAGCTTCGAGTGCTTCGCCTCGCCCTTCAACTCCTATTTCCGGCAGTACTGCTCGGCCTTCGCGGACACCGACGCGTACTTCGGCTCCCGGGGGTGAGTAGATGGAATCCTTTGGGATCCTCAGATGTTAATGAGTTTGAGTTTTCAGGCCCTTTCTGGACTTCAAGCCTGTGTCGGGATCATTCCAGGTCCATCCGCCGCACTGCGAGGAGCTCATCGACGCCTGCCTGGCGCACATCGACAAGCTGCTCACCGACTCCATGGAGTCCCTCAGGTAGGCCAAGCGCTTCATTCAAAGTTCCTTCTAATCCTTCTCTTGCCTCTAGTTTCATTGTGTTCCTGCCGGAGTGGAAGAGCATATCCAAGCTGGAGGAGAGCATGTACCGCCGCCGCTCCATGGTGGTCCTCGGCATGGCCCACGAGTACCGCCACGGCTACCAGCACATGATGCAGAAGTGAGTGAAAGCTCCTCCCCCAACTCTTTTAGCTGATCTTGTGTCTCTCCAGGTCGGAGGTGCTGGTGAAGTGCATGCAGGGCACGCAGGTGGTGTGGCTGCAGAACAGCGCTGGCTATGCCCGCTGGGGGCCCAACGAGAACCGCGTGGAGGCCTTGCGCGAGGCCTTCCGCCCGCAGCGGGACCGCGAGCGCGAGCGGGCAGCTGCCGCAGCAGCGGCCTCCAGCCCCCAGTCGGCGCCTTCGACGCCAACCCAGTCGCATCCTTTGTCCCCTGCCCCCACCACCCTGGCCACGCCCGTGTACACCACCAGCAGCAGCAGCACTGCGAATCCGGGGGCCAGCCCCACGGCGGCTGTTATCACGACCAGCAGCGGCGGTGTGCCCACCACACCGACCACGTCGTCTTCCGGCCAAACGCCCCTGTCGCCGCACACGCCCACATCGAATCCGCCGCCCCAGTTCCCCCTGACGATCAGCAATAGCAACAGCAGCAGCAACTTGGTGGCTGCCTCGCCCACGATGAGCGTGCAGAGCGACTGCTCCTCGCCCTCGTCCTCGACGATGTCGCTGTCGCCGGCCCCAGCCTCGGGTGGTTATCCGGACGGCAGCTCCTCGGCCACGGCTGCGGCGGTTTCGATTACGGCCACGGCGGCTCCGAGTACTTCGGCGGGGGCGGTGGCGGTGACGGGTTTTGGGGCTGCCACAACCACCAGTTTGAGTGCCACGCCATCCACGCAGACGGTCATCAATTCGGCTGTTTAGGTTTGCATATCTCCCCTCCCTCTCCCCACCCCCTCTCGAGTCCTTAAGATCTACGCACTTGGTGTTTCCATATTTTCTTATTTAGGCTAAATGTTTAGGCAGAATTCTGAAAGGCAGCGAGCGATTGAAAGGAAATTTTTAAATCTATTGGTAAGCGCAGATCCCTGCGATCTTTATACGAGTTTATCATCTCTGTAAATATGTTTTTATCTATGATAACTGATTAGATGTTATAGCACTTCGGCCGGGCCGTTGCCTGCGTATGGATAATCGTCCATATTCCCCCCGACCCGACCCCCCACCCCATCAAATTGGACAAGGCTTCCTTCCCCTCTCGTTAGGGTTTTGTGTGTGTCTCTCGAGTTCTCCTTGCCCCGCAAACTAATCTGTAATCGTAGCGTATCCTCTCCTCCTTATATAGGACTCCAGCACACAGCTCGCGGCGCGAAAGAACCAAAATTTCTCACCGATCCGAGGCCCGCGCACTGCACAATAAAAAAAACTACACATAAACTACAAATCAAATATAAAGAAAACTTAATGGAAATTTAGCCAATTTACGATATAACCTGCCCCCCACCCCCCTCCCCCCTCTAAAAAGGTGTCTATAAGCACACACACACGGAATTGTAGCCAACGGAAAGCAAAATTAGCCATAAGTTTCCGACAAAGATTTGCCCCCGCCCTCCCCCCAAGGACCGTGTTTCAAATTTAAAGCCCCAAGCATTTGCGCTCGTCGAATTAAACTTAAAAACGATACAAAAATAAGCTCCGGTTTTATTTTGGAGTCCAAAGAGAACTGGGAGATCTTTCGGTTGAAGGAAACTGGGAGATCTTTCGGTTGAAGGAAACTGAAAGTCGAGAAGTCGTAGAGAAAATGGGAACTTCTCATTCTTTTCAGTTGAAAGTTTGTTGGATTATTTAAATGCTGTGGACCGTTTTGACTTAAGGAATCTATAATCAGACTCCAAAACACTGAAGTCTTTAGGAAACTGGAAGTCGAGAAGTCGTGGAAAAAATGGGAACTTCTCATCCTTTTCAGTTGAAGGTTTGCTGGATTAATTACTCTCAAAAGCTGTGGACCGTTTTGACTTAAGGAATCCATCATAAGACTTCAAAACAATGCAGTCTTTAATCCCAGAGAATGGAGAGTTCCTTCGCTCTTCATTTCCCCACTCACCCACTTAAGGAATCTATTCTGAGAACAGTTGAAGGAAACTGGAAGTCGAGAACTCGTGGAGAAAATGGGAACTTCTCATCCTTTTCATTTGAAAGTTTGTTGGATTATTTACAATGCTGTAAACCTTTTTGATTTAAGGAATCCATTATCAGAGTTCCTTCGCTCTCCAATTCCCCACTCACCCACTTAAGAAATCTATTCTTACATCAGGATTTAAAGTGCAATGAACTGTAGCTTCATTTTTATTACAATTACTTGAAAACTAATCCACTAAATACCGAATTCCTACAGACATAAGCGTGTACAGGAGAATGTGGAGTGTTTGGTTAGGACGCCAAGTGGAGGACAGGATCTGTCCGGGGAGACTAATTTTACAATCGCATTGGGTTTCCAGAAAAGTTAAGGTGCGTGGATTTGAAAGCTTCTGATCGCGGCTTTGGTTTACATTATTTCTAGACTGGAATCACTGTTCTTGGTGACGACCTCGGTCTCGGATGAGCCGGAGCCGGAGCCTGCGTCGTCGGGCTTTTCGTTGTCATCGGACTGGCTGTGCCGATGGTGGTGGTGGTGGGGCGAGCTGGCCAACTGCCAGGCGGGTATGGAGGGCGCGGTGACGGCGGCTAGCGGGGAGGCGAATTGCTTGCGGTTGAGCAAAAGTCCTTTGATGGCATCCAAGTCGCTGCGGAAGTTGCTGAATTCGCGGTTCAGCTGCTGGACATGATCCTTCTGCTGTTGGGTGATCAGATCCTTGACCAGAGTGATTTCCTTGCTCACATCGGCAATGCGCGTGTCCACCTTCTTGTCGATGTCCTCCAAGGCAGCGGACACGGGTTTTTTCTTTGGGGTTCCAAACAAAAACGGAGCCACGTATTTCTGCAAAGCAAATTATTGTGAGATTTCTGTCTCCGGAGATTGACTTGTCTCACCTTCCAGAACAGGTAAATGGCATAGACGACGCCGCTGAGCAGCGCGGTGGAGTGGAGCAGTTCCCGCAGCCGGCCAAGTGCACTCGGCTGGGGCTGTACGGCCAGCTGAGAGCCGATGCTTATCACTGTGTTGGGATTGTTAGGATCTTGGGTGAAGACGCCGGCTCTCTCGCAAGCTAACTGTATTTCGTGAGCAGTTAGACCTTTGGACCGGAGGAACTGCTGCTTCTGGATGAGCGTGGTGTGCCGAACTTTGGTGTTTTGTAAGAAGCTTACAGCCGTGGTTATCTTTTGGATTGGTTATAAAGTCCGATTAGCGAGATTAGGGGAAATTTGGCTTGCACTTTCATATGCAGAGTGGCTACTTACGAGAGATTCGCGTGGCTCCGACGGTCCAGCAGAGGCAGTCGATTCTATGAAGGTTGTGTCGCCCGTATCCGAGTTGCTGGCCATTATGATATTGACTTTTACTTCAATTTTGATTTACTTTGTTTTAAAACACCGACCCCTGCCTGCAATTGCCGATTCCCTATAATTGGTATCGAAAGCATCAGGCATGCATAAACGATTATTCAAAAATTTCGATAGACATTAAATTACCTTTTTAATTAACCTAAACAGTCATTAAATATTTATAAAAATTAAATTTCTCTCATAAATAAATTCCACCTGCAGGGTTGCTATTGTTTTAGAAACTATCGAATACTCGACAATTATTGCGATAGGTTCATTTAATAGTTGATCGATACCCCGATATTAACTTCGATGTTTTCTCCACAGGCTAAAAATTTGTTGTAAATTTGGTTCAAAAAAGTGAAATTCCTGCTGAATTGTGTGTCTTTGAGAACGCAAACTTTCGCAACACCTCACTGTGCTCGAGAAAATGTCCTGCGCCACGACCTTGCCCGTGGCCAAAGACACAACCAACGCCATTGCCAGCGGTGCACCTGCTGCTGGCTCAGGCGCGGGTGCAGGGGCTGCCAACGTTGGCGCAACTGCAGCGGTGGCCAGACGCTTCTCCATGGAGGGCGTTGGAGCACGCGTAATCCGTGGTCCCGACTGGAAATGGAACAAACAGGTAAAATCAAACCCCGCCCACACCTCACACCACCCTCGCACCGACCCCGCGGGTCAACTCGGCGTCGCTCCCAGAACGATTGGTCATCAATTAGCTCAATTGAAAGCGAAACCCGAAACCCAATGCGAATTCGACCAACAGCTTCCGTGTCGTAACAGCTGACCCAGATTGCTGCCCGAGATTCGCTTACTTCTCGCAAAATAATCGCCGGCCCTTCAGTCAAACGGCAACCAACAATCGCGCACTATCTCCGCCGCCGGCCATCCCGCCAGATAATGCATTTTACTTACAATTTTCGCGTTATTATTAACGTAGGTGCCGCCCCACTCATTCGCTTATCTCCTGATTTCCCCCTCTCTTCCAGGACGGCGGCGAGGGCCATGTCGGCACCGTGCGCAACTTCGAGTCCGCCGAGGAAGTCGTGGTCGTCTGGGACAACGGCACTGCCGCCAACTACCGCTGCGCCGGGGCCTACGACCTGCGCATCCTGGACAGCGCCCCCACCGGCGTCAAGCACGAGGGCACCATGTGCGACACCTGCCGCCAGCAGCCCATCTTCGGCATCCGCTGGAAGTGCGCCGAGTGCGTCAACTACGATTTGTGCTCGATCTGTTACCATGGCGACAAGCACCATCTGCGCCATCGATTCTATCGCATCACCACACCCGGCGGAGAGCGGACCATGCTGGAGCCGCGGCGCAAATCCAAGAAGGTCCTGGCCCGCGGCATCTTCCCCGGGGCCCGCGTGGTGCGTGGCGTGGACTGGCAGTGGGAGGACCAAGACGGCGGCGTAGGCCGCCGCGGCAAGGTCAACGAGGTCCAGGACTGGTCCTCGGCCTCGCCCCGCTCCGCGGCCTACGTGATCTGGGACAACGGCTCCAAGAACCTCTACCGCGTGGGCTTCGAGGGCATGGCCGACCTCAAGGTGGTCAACGATGCCAAGGGCAGCAACGTCTACCGCGACCACCTGCCCCTTTTGGGCGAGAATGGCCCGGGCAAGGGCCCCCATGGCTTCCAGATCGGCGACAAGGTCACCGTGGACCTGGACCTCGAGATCGTCCAGTCCCTCCAGCACGGCCATGGCGGCTGGACAGACGGCATGTTCGAGTGCCTCAGCAATGCCGGCATGGTCGTGGGCATAGACGAGGACCACGACATTGTGGTGGCCTACAATTCCGGCAACCGCTGGACCTTCAATCCCGCTGTCCTGACGAAGGTCTCCTCGCCCACCACAGCCCCGCCGGAGTTCCAAGTGGGCGACATTGTCAAGATCTGCTCGGATGTGGAGAGCATCAAGATCCTGCAGCGTGGCCATGGCGAGTGGGCCGATGCCATGCAGTTGACCTTGGGCAAGATTGGCCGCGTCCAGCAGGTCTACCATGACAATGACCTGAAGGTCGAGGTGGGCAACACTTCCTGGACGTACAACCCGCTGGCCGTGTGCAAGGTGGCCTCGTCCACGGCCGAGGGCGGCTGCGCCCCGGTGATTCCCAGCGGCGAGCGGCTCTCCGCCATTCTGAAGAAGCTCTTCGAGCCCAACGTGTCCGGCGATGCCACCGAGGAGTTCGTCAAGGCCGCAGCCAATGGATTTGCGGTGAGTGGGCCTCCTTTTTGGAACTAGAGTCAATTTTATTGAGTTATTTTGTCCACAGTCCCGCTGCGAGGAGTACTTGTCGGGGGCCAATCAGGCCTCCACCTCCAGCGCCGCGGCAGCTGCCAGCAGCCCGGCCGTCGTCCCCGACGTCAATGGAGTCTTCGCCGGCCACACAGCCTTGCAGGCAGCCAGCCAGAACGGCCACATCGAGGTGATCCAAGTGCTGCTGCGCCACAGCGTGGACGTGGAGATCGAGGACAAGGACGGCGACCGGGCCGTCCACCACGCAGCCTTCGGCGACGAGGCGGCCGTCATTGAGATCCTGTCGAATGCCGGGGCCGATTTGAATGCCCGGAACAAGCGCCGCCAGACTTCACTCCACATAGCCGTGAACAAAGGACATTTGAATGTGGTGAAGACCCTGCTGACTTTAGGGTGCCACCCCAGCCTGCAGGACTCGGAGGGCGACACGCCGCTGCACGATGCCATTTCCAAGGAGCACGACGAGATGCTCTCCATGCTTTTGGACTTTGGGGCCGACATCACGCTGAACAACAACAACGGCTTCAATGCCCTGCACCATGCGGCGTTGAAGGGCAACCCGAGCGCCATGAAGATCCTGCTGACCAAGACCAACCGGCCCTGGATCGTGGAGGAGAAGAAGGACGACGGTTACACGGCCCTCCACCTGGCCGCCCTCAACAACCACGTGGAGATCGCCGAGCTGCTCGTCCACATGGGCAAGGCCAACATGGACCGCCAGAATGTCAACCTCCAGACGGCCCTCCACCTGGCCGTGGAGCGCCAGCATGTCCACATTGTCAAGCTCCTCGTCCAGGAAGGCGCCGACCTCAACATCCCCGACAAGGACTGCGACACTCCGCTCCATGAGGCCTTGCGGCACCACACGCTCTCCCAGCTGAAGCAGCTGCAGGATGTCGAGGGCTTCGGCAAGCTGCTGATGGGCCTGCGCAATGCCAACAACAAGAAGGCCTCGGCGGCCATAGCCTGCTTCCTGGCGGCTAACGGGGCCGACTTGACCCTCAAGAACAGGAAGCTGCAGACGCCGCTGGATCTCTGCCCGGACCCGAATCTCTGCAAGACTTTGGTCAAGTGCTACAACGAGCGCAAGACGGACGACTCCGAGCTGCCGGGCAATGTGGCCGGCACCAGCCTGAATGCCCGGGCCCGGGCCTCGGCCCCCGCCGGCCTCCCCCAGTCGGCCACGGCCAACGTCCCTCTAAACTCGGTGGCTGGGCCCTTCCAGCTGAACGGAGCCAACGGCGAGCTGGCCCAGTCGCTGCAGCTGGAGAGCGAGGCTGTGGGGGCCAAGACCGCCAGCCTGGAGGAGTGCCTGGTCTGCTCGGATGCCAAGCGGGACACCGTCTTCAAGCCCTGCGGGCATGTGAGCTGCTGCGAGACCTGCGCCCCGCGGGTCAAGAAGTGCCTGATCTGCCGGGAGACAGTGTCCTCCCGCGAGAAGATCGACGAGTGCCTGGTGTGCTCGGACCGGCGGGCCTCGGTCTTCTTCCGCCCCTGCGGCCACATGGTGGCCTGCGACCACTGCAGCGCCTTGATGAAGAAGTGCGTCCTCTGCCGCACGCAGATCGAGGAGCTGCTGCCCTTCAGCCTCTGCTGCGGGGGCAAGGGCACCGCGGAGAAGGTGGCTGCCGGAGGACCCTGCCCGCCGGTGCTGGAGGAGAAGTTTGTGGAGCCGCCCTGCGTGAATACCTCAGGACACAGCGTGGCCATGAACAACACGGTGGTCACCCCGGTGGCTGGTGGGAATCAGCTGAACAGCCAGAACAATTTGCTGGCCGCGGCGGCTGCTTCATCGAATGTGGCCAATTTGGCGGCCAGTGGTTTGGTGGCGCCTTCGAATGTCAACAACTTCCAGATGGACGATGTGCAGAAGCTCAAGCAGCAGCTCCAGGACATCAAGGAGCAGGTGAGTTGGGCGCGCCACTCAAAGCCAGAGTCCTGTTTTTTTAAGGCTTTATTTCTCCCCCCCAGACAATGTGCCCGGTTTGCTTCGACAGGATCAAGAACATGGTGTTTTTGTGTGGACACGGCACCTGCCAGATGTGCGGGGATCAGATCGAAGGATGCCCCATCTGCCGCAAGACAGTGGAGAAGCGCATCCTGCTCTTCTAGAAACGCTTCACATTCCGCGCACAGACTCGAATCACCGCAGCCTTGGTTAGTATTAAGGACCCGTCTACATAAAGGACTATGTAGCCTTCACCCGCACACAAACGAAACGCATATGTCGACTTATAAAGGACAATTATATTTTTAACACCGATTTGATCGCCTCAGGCCGCCACGCTCTTGACGGCCTGCTCCATTTTCTCCTTGCTCATGAGGTCCTTGAGCACGTCCTTCTTGGCGGCGAAGTAGTCGCGGAACCAGAGTATATGCTCCTTTTTGTCCTGCGCCGTGATGTAAGGATTCTTGGACAGGCCCACGCACACGAGCTCCATGAAATGGCGTATGGGTCCTTTGCTGGGGCACCAATCCTCCAGGTGCTGCTCCAGGAAGATGTGCTCGGAGAAATCCACGTCCACCTCCTCCCGCATGTCCTGCTCGTTGTCTAGAGGAAAACGCCAGACTTTGCCTTGGTTCGTCCAGTGGATCAGCTTCTCGTAGTAGTTGGCCGGCGGATGGGCGGCCTGCAGGCTGAGGTCGTTCTGGGTTAGCGCGGACCACGTGGCCAGCATGTCCGAGGACTCCTTGAGGTCTGAAGAGCTGGTGAAGATGCCCAAGGGCTCCCCGCCATACAAATTCACGCTGCCTGTAAAGGACTCGGCCTGGCGTTTCGTGTGCTTCTGGGGCCGCTGCTGGCCGCGGTTCTCCGATGAGCCGAACTTCACGCGGGAGGCCAAAGTCCGCCGCACGTATTCCCCGCGGGAGGGCTCCTGATCCTGCGCCTGCTGGCGGCGGTCGATTTTCATGCCCACAATCAGATCGCTGGAAGCAAAGGTCAAAAGGAGTGTTGCAGGATGTGATGCAGACTCACCTGAGGTTAAGCTCCTTTTCAGGAGTGGCCGGCGAGTCGGCGGCCGCCTGGTCTGTGGGCTTTGTGGCGCTGTCGGCTCCGCTGTGGCCGAGGAGCTTGGCCAGCAGCTCGGACTCGGTTTGCTTGCGGTCGCTTTCGCCGGTGCCAAGCATGCTGGCAATGTTTTTGGCTGCTGAGATCACATCCTTGGAGGCGGCCTCTTGCTTCAAGGACTCCCGGCGGCGGCGGTTGGCGTCTCCCGGACGCGGGAAGTCGGTGGCCGAGAGGCGGTCGCTGGACGTGGCCTGCATGCTGCCGAGCAGGCGGTTTAGCCGCTGGGCAGCCGTTTCGGAGACCTCCTTTGGCGGCTTTGGCTGCTTCTTGGGCTTCTCATCGTCTGAGGAAGAATAGCCTTCGTCCTTGGAGGAGGACGAGGAGCGAATCCCACCCACGATTTTGTAGGCTGCCGGCAAGAGTGTCCTAAGAATTGGTAAGTTTTCAATTAAAAACTCCGCAGTTGAAGGATTCCTCTTACCGCAAGGCACCACTAGGTCCGCAGCGCAGTGACAACATTGTTAATTGGATTTTTATTTATCTTAAAAATATTTAAGACTATTTAACAGCAGCACCTGGCACCAGGGCTGAACGATTGCGCAATAGAAACGGCAGCCC